>JAHLWZ010000850.1:0-75185 GCA_020536535.1 Pelomyxa schiedti
CGGGCTTTTGCCACATGGATAGGTTTCTTCTTTGCTTCATTGACTTGGGTTTTTTTTTATTTGGGGTGTTGCTGATATACCAGGACAAACTATCAAACTAACAAGACCACACAGGTGGCTGTGCTGTTGCGTCATTGAGTACATTTTCACAGAGATGCTTCAGTAGAGAGGTTATGGATGCCTGTGGGCCCGATTTCGTGAATCAGTTGATGTACCCTTTGACTGCACTGGACCCACGAAACGAGAACGTGTGAGGGGGAAAAGAAACAGATGTTGACCTTGAAAATAAAGGCCCAGCAACACAAACATCCTGTTGTTCCAGATTCGAGATCTCAAGACATCAAGTCGATCTAAGAAATTGGTCGTGGAACCAATCGCTTCTGCGAACCTCGAGAACGACACACAAACACAGCCAGCGGCGGCGCGAGCACAGATGTCGGAGGGCAGCAAGATATCGGCGCACGAGTTCCTGATGGGGTCGTTCTCTTCGGCGTCGTCGGCGAGCAGCGTGGGGAGCAGCAACAGCAGCACCGACTCGGACCGCAACGACGACCACGAGTACGAAGACGACAGCTGCCCAGAAACCACTGGGGGCCGAACCACTTCCGAGTCTCCCACCAAAAACACCGACGGCGAGTCTGCTGCCGCCTCTACGGCGACGGCGACGGCAACAGCGGCAACGTCAACATCGACGGCACCACCAGGCGCCCCCACGAGCTCGTCCAAGGCCCACCCCGGGGTGCTGCGCAAGAGGCGCCCGCCCGACGTCGCCACCACGCCGAGCACCGGGGGCAGCATCAAGTGGAAGACGCCCGAGGTGATCTCGGAGCGCGGGAACCCCGGGGGCGCCCGCGCGGCCCGCTCCAGGAGGCGCGGGGCCTCGGGCGCCGCCAGCGCCAAGGACAAGGACCCCGGGGGCGGCGGCGGCGGGCAGGACAACCTGCTGGAGAGCGAGGGCTCGTGCGACCCCGGCATGGCCCACGGCCTGGGCGGCGCGGCCGCCGAGGGCAGCAGCGCGGTCAGCGGCAACGCCAACAGCAACAACAGCAGCATGAGCTGGCGGCCGACGCCGCGGGGGGTCTACATGCGGGGCCCCGCTGTCTTTGGCGGCGCTGGTGGCAGTAGCGGCGGCGGCGGTAGCGACGATAATGGGAGGAAAATTGGCGGCGGTGGCGGTGGCGGCGGCGGCAGTGATTCCGGTGGTGGAATTGGAGGTGCTAGTGGCGGGGAGGACGACGAGGAGGAGGGGGATTATGGGCAGTGGAAGGCAAAGCCGAGGCACAAGGACGCTGAGACTGGCGGATACCTTCACGTTGACATTCCTGATGATGTTAGCAGTGAGGCCACATCAGTGACCGCATTCTCTTGGGGACTCAGCTCGAGCTTGGGGAGCAATCTGGGAGGTGCCGCGCCGAATTCCGGCATCGGAACCAGTTTTGGGGATGCTAGAATGGGTATCACTGATTCTGCAATTGATGATGATTCGGCAATACCCTTCACACAACAACTGTCATATCAACTTTTGAAGCTATCTGCGTTTTTGACCAAAAAACCTTCTGCACAAAGCCTTTCTGTGTTGTTTTTTGTAATTCAAATCCTTCAGGTTTTCCAAGTAAATATCTTTTATTTTTCCTCATCAACTTAGTTGATCAGTTTTGCCTTTGGGTCTGACATGAACACTTTCCACACTAAGCGATGCTTCACAGCTGCCAGCTGGCTTTCTTCACTGCGATTGCTTGTTCTCATTCCCCCACTGGAATCTGGTACTGAAAGTTTTGAAGTTGCTTCACTTGAGCATTTTACATCATGCTCGGGCTTGAATATGAGCGTTGCTTCCACACTTGAAGCTGAAGCTGAGATTGTATATACTGGATCATACCAGTTTCTCTTATATGAGAACTATTCCGCCCTTGTATTTTTTAGTGTCTATTTGTTTATATGCCTTGCAAGTGGAGTATTTTCCTATTGGAGGCAGATTAAAATGTTCCGCGGGACTGTACTTGCCACTTTATCACGCTATATGGTTTCCAAACCATCCCAACTTTGGTTTTTCACTCTCTCTAGATAGAGCTATGGAGTACCGTACTGCTACCCCCTTTCCTTTTTATGTGTTTCACACTCATGGCTCTTGCAGTTAAACAATGGGACGACAAGCCTGTATCCCCCTTTCTCTGGTATATTTGTTTCTCATGTGAAAAAAAAATAGAGTCTCATTAAGGGTTTATGTTCTTTGGTTGCAGCATTTGTTGGCGTTGCCATTTCTATTGTATCCAGTCTAAATCAGGTATACTTATTTTCTTGAAGGTGTCTAACATCCCTGTGTAGTATGACTTGCTGAGATCTTCACACCACTGTTTTTCTCGTATACTATCTCGCACAGAATTCGTCCACACGATTGGGGTTTCATTTCCTTAGTCCTGCCAATTTAGTTACTCTCTTCAAGGTAATTGTACTTGTTGGATTGAGCTCTCTAAAGAACTGGGAGATCTTTGGAAGATTTCCAGAAATATCTGTAACAGGAGTACATTCACTTTCATACTCATTTTTCCCAAAGGTCCAATGTTCGCTATTGATCTTGTCCATAGTAGAGATGTTTTATATTCTTTTTGCTGCCCCATACCACCGTTGGTGGGTCAACTACTTAAAGCTGTCGACTTATGCTCTCACATTGTTCGCCTCAGTACTATCACTGTTGGCTCCTGTATGTAATACCACAAAACTGCAAAAGGTTCAACCAAGAAAATAGGTACTTGAGCCTTCTTTTAACTGTGCCCTGATGATATTTTGGGTTCTTGCTCTTCCTGTGGGAACTACTGCGTGGGTGGGTGGTGTAGTGTTTTTCCGCAATACAACAAAAATGTTGAACGGATTGATGGGTGAGTTAGCTAAGGATGGTGTTTCATCATTGCCCCAAAGTAAAGTGGATATTCTAAATGTGCGACATCTTCTGCTTGGTGTGAATCATGTGTACTGGGATATCCTTGCTGAAAAGGTTTTCATTTACTCATCAATATCAGACACTTCTTATTTGTGCAGAATGAGATCTCCCAAGAGACTTGGTCAGAAAAAATTTGTGAGCTGTTCATTTCTATTATTGACCAACAGGCACCTAAAGCAAAAGGACTCTCAGAAATTGTATCGTTTCATTTATCTTTTCACCTATCTTGATTGACTTGTTCTTTAGCTTTACTGCGTTTTCCTTCTGGAACTAAAGGACCATCAAGCAGTGATGGTACACCTTGGCCGAATTAAGGGTACCAGAATCTGGCTTGATCAAGCACTTCTCCGAAATCGTATTGCAGAGGAGCGTCAGCTTCTTCATTCTACTGAAAGTGGTGAAGATTTAAATAAGGTAGCAATGTTAGTCGGGTGAAAAAACCTACATTCACCTTATGCCAGGGGATTGCAGAGGCCTCTCTGCTTGCCATCAAAGCTCAAGCGTTTCTCCGTAACTTCTGGAAACAACTGATCAACAAAAACACACATGGTTTATTGGAGATTATCACTGAGTTGGACAGTGTCGAAGAACGTGCAATAGAAATCTTTGAACAACTGAGAGCAGCACACCCTAAGTCAATCAAGGTAGGTTAAAGGGATTAAGTTTCCTCTTTTCACTCGTACTGCAAGGTTATACGACAGTATGCACTGTTCCTTGAGAATGTCAAGCATGACTATGATCTCTCCCAAGAGCTTTCCCACTTTGCTGACGGGCTCGAAGAGATGCAGTCACGAGAAACCACCAAACGACGTTATTTGAACAACAACATTGAGGAACATGCCGTCACACTCGCAAGACTGAAAAGCGATACTAATGTGAGATTTTCTTCAACAGAAAATTCTTCTCAAGAAGGTACCTAAGTAGTACTTTTTTTTTTTCTGACTGAATTTATAGATGTTAAAGATATACCCGATTTTGATTCTTATTACCAAAAACAGTTGGATGTTGAGAGATTTAGAATTTACCAGAATAGAGTGTCGAACCTCCGAGGCTATCTCTCGAAGTATCTCTCCCTTAAGTACCATTCTTCTTATCTTTGCAGACAACTTCTTGCCTCTGTTATTATTTTGCTCGCAGTTTCCTTGGTTTTCATTACCGGAGCATTTTATTTTGTGATCTCCAGCATAACAGCTACCAAAGAATCCTATGTAGCATTCAGCAATATCTCTGACATTAGACTGTAATTATCTCATTTTTGTATGTGCTAAAAAAGGACTCAGGTGTATCTCCTCTATGACCCTTTCTGTGCAGTCATCATTAGGGGCAAAGCAGCACGGTGAAGATCTCAATGCAACTAAAATGGAGCTAGAATCCTTAGGCTACGCCCTTGAAATTCTTATTCACGATACATGTACTTGGTTATTTCTTCATTGCTTTCTCTGACGGTACTCATACCAGATGAATACACTTACAAGAGTCACTCTAATGCACTTGCTCTCTGGGAGGAACCCATTCATCCAGTACAACTGTGGAACACCTACACACAGACCAGAACGCTTTTAACCTTATCTGCGAAGCAAATTTTAGATGAATTTAAACGGAGGTCAATCACTGTTAGTATGCTCTTATACCATGGGGCAACCAACCTAACTACAGACTCCGATGTTCGGTTTATTCTAGTATCTTTCCTGCAACTTTCTCATTTCTTTTCACATTTATTTGCAAAAGGACAATGGTGGCACAGCAGATTCAACAGTGGGTGTTCTACTCACCTTTTACTACGATTTTGCACGTCATGCGATTCATAAAGGCGTGGTTATCTTGTATTCCCTGATTCCAGCTATGTTTGCTTTTGTGTGTAGAAATTTTCAGCTTCCTTTATCTTAATTCTTCAAGGTATTTATATTGATGGCACTTCTTGCATGGCGTTCCTCAATTTCCCTTAGTGAAGTTCGAACTTCTATTTGAAAATTATCTCTAACAATCGGTAGTCTCGAAGGGGTCTGATTGAATTGTTATTCTCTATACCACAGGATGTAATTGTTGAAGTCTACCACAGCTGCGGTGGAGCTGGTGTAATTGACAGGAATCACAGTATTTTCCTTTTTTTATATTTTTTTGAAAAACAACAATCCACAAGTTCTAATTTTTTCAGCGTCAGAAGTAGAAACTACTGAGACCCATTTTGGATTTACATCAGAAAAGGGGTTGATTCTCAAGTAAGAGTTGTGTATAAATCAGTTCTAATATTTTTCTAGGCTAGTTCTATCTCTTTCCTTTCTCCTGTTAATTTTTCTGGTCATCTGTATCTATGGCAGTGTATTGCTCTCATACGCATCCTCAATGATCTCATTCTCACGAGTAAAATTTGAAGAGCATTCCCTCCTACATGGGAGTCACGTGAGCGCTGCTGCACTAGTTAACAGTGATATATTCAGTCTCACTTCAATTGCGGAAGTCAAAGATGCCCTGACAACACAAGTCACTGACTATGATGATTTGGAAAATCAGTTGTGTCAAAATACCCACAATACATATCTAACAATACAACACCTTTACAGCCAGGACCGTCTTAGTGCAGATTTCCTTTCCAATAAAGACATCGACTACATCTATCTTCATAGAAATTGCACGGATTTTGCAGGTCTGGATATTGGTTATTGCAAGGGATTATACGACATGATTGACATCTACCATCTAAACTTACAGTCTCTCCTAGTACATGGCCTTTAACTTCTCACGGAGATTCTGATATTCTTTCAGGAAACTGACAGTCCTCTTGTTATTGATGGACACTGGGAAATTATCCACACACTTGAGCCAGGTACTCGACCGCCAAAACGTGGAGATTTTTAAACTTTTCCTGAGATGGAATTTATACCTGGTTTGGGGAATCTAATATGGTGTTCATTTCTGTGTTGTTGGGCAAGCTCAGGACACTTCAAATTACATGCAAAGTTTTATTTGCATTTACTTTACCGTCAGTATTATTGGCGTACATGATAGTTCATTTTTCGTTGAGGAAAATTCGTGTGGAGTACAACAGAATAGTGAGTGTATGTACCATGGTAGTCTGTACCCAAGTTGACAGCTCTTCAGATGTTCCTACTGATACCGATCAAGTACATCGATTCGATTCTAGAAATTAAGAATTTCTTAGAGACAGGTTCCCAGCTATTCATTTCTGAAACCTCACTTCTTGAAGGGAAACTAGTCACCAATATTTTGGACTTAGAGTTAAGAAATCTTCAAAATAATGCTGATCTATCTGAGGAACCAAGTAGTCTCGCTTTCGTTTTCCAGATCATTCACATTCGGCAGGAGTAATTGTAACAGGGAAGGATGTAATTAAACATGCCAACCCAGCGGCCGTTGCGCTCCTGGGGTTTCTCTTCACAGTGGAAGATTGCCTTCTCATTTCTTTATTAGATACACTGCACGGGAACTTGAAGACAAACCTTTGAATCGTCTACTTCCCGACGTTACAGATTACTGCCATTTGTTTGAGTGTCGAGCAAATGGAAAAACTGATATACCAGTTTTTGGCATTGCATTTCTCTGGGGAAACTACAAAGATGGTCCAACAATACTCAAAGATGCGTTCTAGCTCATAACCTACAGTGCATCTTAGAGACTGCCGCACAGCAAAAATATATCAGGCATTACTGACGGAAAGGAATACTGCCCTTTCGCAACTAGGACCAGGTGAAATATCTGACGCCTTACTTCAGTATCTAGTAAGCCCCTCTACAAGTACCATAGCAGTGGACACTTCCAATGCGGTAAAAGAAACACCTTAACTCACTCTATCCTCACATATTTTCAGGTTACAGTAATCTTTGCAAAGCTGATCAAGTATAATCCCCTTTTTTTGTTAACTATACTTATGGTTTCAGTCTTTATCAAGTTGGATCGTATTGCCCTTCCACAGACTTCTTGCGGAAGTTGAACGTTCTTGTGTGTTCCTGGGACAAGATTGCCTTCTCACACGACATACACAAGCTTCATGTACTTTTTGTTCCTGCCGTAGTCATTCCCTGAAAGATACCTAGAACGTCGGCTCTGAATTTATCTACTTGAGTGGGTACCTCAGTCCTACTGAGGACCAGGAGGCAAGGGCGATTACATTTGGAAAAGAGATATTACATAAACTTCTACAATTCAACCTGGAGCATCATACCGACCTCAAAATGTCCATAGGTGGGACTAACATACACCACAAATACCTAAAATGACTTTAGGAGTGCACAGTGGGCCAGTGTCAACTGGGGTTTATGGACTAACGCGAATATGGTATCTATGTGAAACCCAAACAGCTTCTTCCTAACTTTTGACAGCTTAACAATGTGGAGTGTTGTACTTGAGGATGCAAGGCTCCTACAATCACGTGGGCCAAGCAACTCCCTCAATGTAATAACTCCCTTTATAAATGGTTCCTCACAAAAGCTCAAGGTTTCGTCTGTAACAGCAAGGGCCGCCCAGCAACTATGCAAGGACTTTGTAGTTTCACCTTCACAAACCTCCGGCTCTGATTCAGTTTATGTATATGCTCTAGGGTAGAGGTTCCTTTTTGTCAATATAAAACAATGGTTGTTTGTACTGCTTTTTTATATTTTTACTATTAATACTGGGTATTGTCACGAGTGGTGTGTGGCTTCGCTCTCCTGATCGTCTCCTGCTTCTTCCTCGTCATTATTCTCATCATCCTCATCCTCACTACTTTCACTGAGAACCGGTTCTAGTTCCTCAATAAAGTGCACCATGTCAAAATCAGTCGCCGAATCATCATCGGAATCAGAGTCATCGTCGTCATCTTCTTCTGAGGAGTGGGTGGTGTGGTCCCTGTGAGTGAGTAAGGAGGTTTAGAGTAAAACTAAAATAAACTAACCTTAGGAAGTTGAACATTGCCAGTGTGGCCGGGGATTCGTCAGTAGTATCCTCCTCATCATCAGCACCCTCCAAATGTAACAGAGCTTCCAATGTACTTTGTGGGGTAAAGCGGTTTTGTCATTTGGTATTTGGGAATTACCTCACTGGAGGGGGAGTTACAAAGGGTGCATCCTGTTGTTGTGTGCGAACAAGTTTATAGGGACTCCAGAGCTTTATGTGCTTTTCTACACCTGAGGCGGCTTGAGACTGAGGTGTGTAAGTGGGGGAGAGAGATGGACCTGCTGTAGCCATAATGGGATGAGTGGGATGAAATCGGATATTATTTACAATGGAACTGCCGGGCCACAACACAAGCAAGGTTGGTTGGTTAGTGTTTTTTGAAAGGAGAGTGGCCGCCCTACTTGTGCCCTAGGAGAATGTTTTTTGTCTGGTATACTACAGGCATGCTACTCAAAAATCGGATTTTTCCTTCAGTGAGGGTGCTTCTGTTTCAAGTGGTAGAAACTAAAGAAAAAAAAAACTTACACTAGCTCCTCTGGGGGTGAAGATAAAAGGCAAGGATCATCCAAGGAAAAGGGTATCTTCCACAAGTATATCCGGGAATCATCCCCTCCAGATGCCTTAGAAGATCAAAAAGAAAAAAAAAGTACACAAGAACATACAACGTACTCGTCTAGGGGGAATGGCGAGAAAAAGTTTCAGTGGGTAAAAGGGGTGAAAGCTACAACCTTGAGAACCAACGAAATCAACACTTTTCATTGTGCAGGAATTGCGATACTGTTCATTAAAAAATGAGCAGAAAGGCTGGGTTTCCTTCACAGAGTAGAGGGCAGGATATCGACATTGCACAGAGACAACTGGAGTAACACAAATGCATTAGATAGTATGACTGTATTAGGGAGGTAGACCAAAATGGGTGCCCTGTGCATTGAAGGTAGCAGAACTGGGATTACCACAATAAAAATAAGACTTAAGAGGTGACTTGGAGTGAATTTTCCGCATATCCCACAATCTAATGACACAAGCATGATAAACCTTTGGCCATAATGATTGAGTAAAAATGCCTACTCTATTCCTGAAGAACTATTTGCTGTCAAAAATGTCCCATCAAAAGGGTGCCAGTCTACTGAGTTGAAAGGATGTAAAACTCCATTCTGCAGTACTGCCTGGGGGGTAGTGTTGACCCTGGTATCCCACAAAGCCACAGTACTATCTTCACTGTGACCAGCTTACAAATACAATTACCACAAGTCGCTTGTACCTGGCAGAGAGAATAATGTTGTAGTTGTAGGGAAACACACTGACTTAGGGTCGGTTATTGTCTGCCAGAAAAGTAATGAAAAAACCTCTGGCAACTGAAGCTACATGATGGCGCAGTGACAACACTGGCATTGCTTAAAAAAGAGTGAGATTTTTTGGAGAAAAAGCAGAGTACTACTTTTTTTGACACTAGTTCTGGATACATCATAGCAAAAGACCTTTTGATGGTTCAATAGGAAACAACTCACAGGTAAGATAATGCCTTGGCATCATTTCCACATGACACAATTGTGTGATTGTCACCACTAAAAGTTGCACATAATATATTTGATTTGTGGCCAATAAGCTCACCCACATGCTTGGCTGCTTCCAGTGGCCCAAATACCTGTCATTTTGAGTTGATTATTTTTACCAAAAGTACTGTACATTCCACAACAGAATTCTTTTATCGTCACCTCCAGAGCACAATAACTTTCCATTTCCCTTACTGAAGTTTATAGTATTCACGCACCCAAAGTGTCCTTTTATTTTGCTGTAAAAAAAAGTTATTCTCTAAAAAAATGAGAAAAAAAAAGAAACTATAATAGTGCCGACAATTCAGTTCTACCATGAATAAGGGAATCCACAAGACTCGACTTTGTTTGCTATCAATTGCCTGCTGTTCAATTTACCTGTCACTTGCCTGCACACTTGTCAGCTTTTGTGCAATACAACTGCAAATATATCCAAACTACCATCCGGCGAGTGCTTCGAGGGTCATCGCTGATTAATTTCCGTTTCTCGAAACGATCTAGACAAGTGATGATGATCTCGCAATTAATTAACAGTAAGATGCTAAGTACTACGAGCCGGTTCCGCACCCTGCACGACGACATAATACAAGTACAGCTCCCAACTTTCCGTGTAGCAATACGTAACATGTTATTTTGTATGCATACCTCCAACCGAACACAACAAACAAGGGTAGGATATAGCTGGGGATTACTATGGCTGCAGGTTGGCAACTTGTTCTTCTGACAGTAGCATCAAAGTGTGGAACAGACGGCCTGTGAGTGCTGTGCGCAACAACACTCCTGTGGCTTCACAACTGTCTACATCTCTTACTGCCAATGTTTCTACTCCCACAATTGCCGTCACTGCCGCAGCAGTGCAAGGGGCACCGACGTTGATCCCAGTCACGTCTGCTTCATCTTCCAGTATCAATACTGGGAATGTGCCTTTGGTATCCGCTACTACGAGTACGACAACTGCCGTAACACCTCTACCTTCAAACGGTTCTACAACCACGGAGAGTTTTCCTATTTCATCTGGGGGGAAAAGTCACAGTGGCGGCTCCCTTATTGACCCAGGGAGGACTGTTCCTATTCATTCAACCGGGCTAAATTCGTCTGCCTACGAATGGACAGTCTCATGGGAGTGGAAGGTTAGTAGCCTCATTTTTCTCCCGTTGCTCAATCTTTTCCAAGGCTCACCAAGGAAGTGTATGGAAGGGTATGTTCTTATTAATGCAGTCTTACATCCGAGGATCCCTTCCCCACTTTTTACCATACATTAGTTGCATGGGCACATCCTGAATTTGGTCAGGTTATTGCTTCCTGCGGTTTTGACAAGAAAGTAATTGTTTGGGAGGAATATGAAGGTCAATACACGATCTGTTCTTTCTTCCAACTCCATTTTAGAGTTGGGAGTGAAAAAATGGAGATCAGTGGCACAACACGTGGATGCTCGTGATTCAGTGGTGGACATCAAGTTTGCCCCCGCCCACTTAGGTCTAAAACTGGTACGATTTCATGAACAATCAAACAATTGAGAAATTGCAAGGCCACTTGCTCTGCTGATGGCTATGTAAGAATATATGAAGCATCTGAATTGACCAATTTGTCCCAATGGACTCTTACTGTACTTTCTTCATTTTATGAATGATTCTCATTCCTCAATAAGACATTTGAAGCAGCAAAAAGCCCAGGTCAATGCACATGCATCTCTTGGAATTCCTCTCCATTCGAGAGACCAATGCTTATTGTGGGCACAACTGAGACCAAAGTCAAGGTTCATTTACTACAGTGGTAAATTTTATAACAGGGGAATTCTTGTTTACAGATATGGGAACACAGTGCGGAGACTAGATCTTGGGTTTCCTATGCCGACCTGGATTCCGGTACTGATGGGACCAATGATATAGCGTGGGCACCTTCACTTGGGAGGTGACTAATTCTGTTACATTTTGCCACTGAAAAACTGCTAAAGTTATATCCTAGATCGTATTACCTCATTGCTGTCGCACCGAAACGGGGTGTCACCAAACACGTGCGATTGTACCGATTGACCAGAGACGCAGGGCCAAACAAATACAACCTTCAGGAGCTATCCCTTCCTCCACCACCCCACGCCCTTGAACTAGAGTCCGTTCATGACCAACAACCACACCACCCTCTGCCTAGCACACAATCCTCAAAGCTAGTATCGGTAGCCTTCTTTCTCTTATCATAGCAAAATCTAATCACAGTGTGCCATACAGGTACGTCGATTGGAGTGGAATATTACCGGCACTGTGCTAGCAGCATCTTTCGACGACGGAACCATTATTTTGTGGAAACAAGCACTAACAGGAGACTGGATTGTGGTCAGTGTTTCCACCCAGGAATAAATGAAAGATTTCTTTTCATTTTTGCGTTTGAAATCTTTTCTTTTTGTAATGGTAAAGAACAAAATGGACAAGGTCCGGTTGGATTTTGTTTCCCTATAAAAGCTCTATTTAGCCATTACTCAGACTTCTTCTTCCCTAATCTCTTCTCCTGTCTGGCCGCAAAGGCTTTTTTGGTGTTCTTGGCAACTGGTCTGCAACCCTCACGGAAATCATTGTGGAATTTAACTCTCACTTGCCTGGGTAAAAAGTAAGGGATTTGGAGGGCAAGAAAAGGAGGTCTCACTTGAGGTAGCGCATTCTTCCTGTTCCGGTTGTGCGGCGGCGGAGTGCCTTGTGGCTCCAGTGATCTATGTTTTAAAGGTGTGAAATTTTGTGCCAAGGGGGGGATGGTAGAGATAGTGTTTTGTGGGTTTGGTTATTTATTGTGTTGGGGTGTCATATTTTTGGTGAAGTGGAGCAAGGGTTAGGGCGTGCTTGTGTAATTTTGGGAAAAAGGAGGTGACATACATTTGCGCATTCTGGCGGCGGGGTAGCCACATGACGCGCACTTGTTGTGCTGAATGTGGAAGGAGCGTCTTCCACATCTGAGGCACAATCTGTGTGTTTTGTTGTGTCGTTTACCGAAGCTAGGTGTGCCCTTGCCCTGTTTTCAAGGTGTCATACTTCCGCAAGAAGAGAAATTAACAAACGCGACAAAAAAAAACTTCACGTAGGTGACGACGCAGCGGGGAAAAAAAAAGCCCAACACGACAGCGATAACAACACACTCAACAACAGCTACGAGATCTCACCATTTTATGAACCACGCGAAGAAAGGGGTGACGGCGGGGATGCCGGGTAGTGAACGAGACGCAAAAAACGAAATTTAATTTCGGGAAGACGATGGAGAGCAAAAAATTCTAATAAAGAAGACGTCAGTTGCCACAACTGTTCAAAATTTTTCCACCAATTTTCTATCGTTCTAATTTCTATCAGCCAGAGATAGGAAAAACTTTTCGTTTCTTTCAATTAAAAATGGATAACGGGTGTGCCTCTGTGTTGAACACGTATTTATCAAGTGGAATGAGGTCGTCTGGCGAATACAACAAGTACAGGTACTGCAATGAGTTGTGGGTGAGTGTTGGTAATACCAAGCAAAAAGGAATTACCTTGAGTGTTTCTGCCAGGAAATAGCTTGGTTGGGAGTCATCCTTGACAAACTTGCCATCAACTACATTGAGAATCCCACTGTAGCCTCCACCCGCGCACTTACAGTGTTTGTCGATTGCCAACCAGAGATCCCAGCCCCAATCTGTGTTGAGTTTTAATATTAGAAGTTAGGGTTTGGGCTGAGTACAGTTTACCTTGATAAATCGGATCATGTGTCAGCCTCCATAAAATAAACATACTCTCCAGTGTTTCTATCAGAATGTGCTATGAGCTCCGACGAATAAAACTGCAGAAATACCTGGCCTAAGAAGAAAATGCTTTGCGCCAGCAACAAAGTCAGAGCCGTCAACAAAATTCACAAATTCGGGTGCCAACCCTGGACGGAGGTTAGCTCATTATTCTGGAGGGTTTGACGGGCCTGAAGGCATTCGCGTCCACATTTCATAACAAGTTCGGGTAATTTCCTTTGCAAGATGCATGTGCAGCTCGCTATCCCTATTTGGGTGCTGTGTTGAGTTGTATCTGGAGGCTCCCATTGCAAACATTGCTCCAGCAAAGCACGCCTGCATTGCCACAGTTGTTATTGAATAGGTAGTTAAGAAGCAGATTTCTACGCATACAAGTTCATCCATTTTCGGAACCGCGTGATTGTTGTCGTACTCACTCAAGTAGGTGAGCTTACTTGGAGAAGAAACTTTGACAAGATGCTCCACAACACTTTTCATAGCTTCATCGTAGTATTCTCGATATTTTGCTCCCTCAGTTCCTGGACCACTGAGAGGTGTAAATGTGGAGAAAAAAGGAAATTGTGTACCCAAAAAGAAGCCACATCTTCATGAGGTATTCATAAAAACTATCGCCAAGAGCCCCCAGAGAAACAACAGCTGCAACCGGTAAAAAAAAACAGAGAAACAGAGGGAAGATTCACATGAGGAAAACTGTCCAGTGCTTGGGTGAATGTACACAGGATATAACCCTTTGTTCTTTGTGGCTGCAACAAGCTGGTCAATTACTTGCAAAGCCTGTAGTCCTGAAAGAATTATACCAGGTGAAGGAAAGGCGAGGAAAGGGAAATAAAGAATGGGAGTGCCAAAGAAAAAAGTTTTTCATACTTTCTCCTCAAGTTCTGGGTCGTTAACGTGCCGTGCCAAATAGGTAAATTCTAGTTGAACTGTTCCAACTTCAGAAAGAATAGAGCACCCCCCACTCCATGAAGGATTCGTTGCTACAGCTCTTTTTGTTGGTTGAGTAGGTTTTTTTCTTCTTGAGGAGCACACACGTTCCAAGGTTGATTGTGGTTTTTGGGATTCCAGTGGGTGTTTCAAATCCATGGAGTAAGATACGAGCCAAAGTGTGTGCTTTCTCTAGAAACATTTTATCTTTGCTCAAGTCATAAGCACTCAGGAGACCCCCAACAGTCCGTATTGTGGTCTCAAATATAGAAACATCTACATGCTAGAGTTGCTTTGGTAAGGTAATCACCACTTTCTGTGCAGACCTGCTGAAAATTGAGGGAATCAGCCACCCAGTCACGTGCTTTTTGGAATTCATCGTAAAGTTCCATTATGAAAAGAGTGTCAAGTGCATCAACCATTGTGAGACCGAGATCTGCGAAGATAAGAGAAAGACATTGCCAGGTGTTACACACGAAGCCAATCATTCCCCTCACGGGCAACTGGTCTAAGGTCATCCTTACCCCAGGCATATTTTGTATAGCCGCCCCAAGCATAAATCATAGCCTGATGAGGATGTGAGGCTTGCTAAATTTTACCAATTACGCACTTGACGAATGGCATCTCTACGCTCCTTTATGATAGCTTTCCTTTCATTGAGAGCTTGTTGGTCAACAGGTGATGACAAAGGAAGGACAGTTCCATTACTCGCAGGACTCGACGGAATAACTGACAATGAAAGGTGTCCTGGGATGAGCACTCCAGTTTGGGGCACTAGAAGAAAGTTGGGTCAAGTAGCAAGAAAAAGAAGGATGTCACATGATTCATAAGGCAGGCTGGTGAGTTTCACCACTAAGTAAAGGCAGAAAACGATGAAAATGAGTCCCACAAAAAGGCAGGCCGTATTGGCACTCTTTCCGCGAGTCTTCAAAGGAGCCACAAAAGATGGGCACCTTGATCTCCGCGTTTTTCTTTTGTGACTTCTGCCAATACCTGCTGGCAGTGGCAACTGTTTTGCCGTCTTTCCTGCAATTTTGTTTCGAAGCAAACGTCAGGTAACGCAGTGCGTTGGCAAGATCGCCGTACCCTTGTCGTCACTGGAATCGTCTGCCGAAGACACGTCGCTTTCGTGGTACTGGGACATTCTTTTCAAGTCAAAAGCAAAAATCTGGTTTTTTTTCCTTCCCTTTTTGAGATGTCAAACAGTGACACCTGCGCAGGGGATTTACTCCCGAATTGCCAATAAACCCCTCAATTCCAATCCAGCACACGCTCCCAATCTACAATCTCCAATCAATCACCCGCAATCCCCAGTTGCACTCCCACTCCCCTCCCTCAGTCTTTTTGCTTGGCCGGGGCCTCAGGAATGACTTGGTCGGGCACCTCAGCACGAGATGCCATCATGCTGACGGGCAGGACGTAGTCATCAGGCTCAACTGGGGGAGGTTCCGCTTCTGGAACGAATTCGTCGCCCCAGGTCGTCGTTTCTGCAGCGTCGGGAATCGGCCTCACGCCCGTGGTCCTCTCAAGGTCCTCGTCAATATGGGAACTGCAGGCGTTGTGAATTTTAGATGGTTTTGGGTGACCTTTTAATGAGTTTGCTTCGTTTATTTGTATAGTATTTTGTTGTGCTTGAGTGTTTGGGACGCACACTACGTCGCTGTAGTTGACGTCGCCCTTTGGCCTAAAATCGTACTCGCTAACAACATCAGCGTTCGTCACCGCTACAGGCTTCACACCTTCGCTCTTCTTCTCCGTGGCCATCGTGTCTCAAACAAACTCGCTATGACAAGGGTCAACTTTTTCCTTGTGTAGTACCCATCGTGCATCACCATTGGTCATCCCCGTCGTTCCGTTTTTTCGTTTTTTTTTCCCCCTGTTCGCAACGCGAAAAACCGCAAACGAATGGCAGCAACTGCCTCAGACTCTTCCAACACCAACACCACGCCCTCTGCTGCCTCCTGCTCCCTCCCACAAGAGCCGGGGGGCGGCGGCCCTGCCTCGCCCTCCCCCTCTGCCTCTGCCTCCGCGTCCTTGTCTGCAACCCCGTCTCCTGCACCCCCTGCGGTGCTGCTGCTGCTCCCAGAGGCGTACGTGGGGTGCATGGTGCTTGGGGCCGTGGGCGACGCCCTGGGGTACTACGGGGGCCGCTGGGAGTTCATGAAGTCGGGGGCCCAGATACACGCGGAGCTCAGCGAGATGACTCGCGGGGCGGGCGTCCCGGCCCTGGCTCTGTACGGAAGGGACTGGAGGGTGTCTGACGGTTTGTGCCTTGTGTGAGTGTGGGGTCGGTGGCTTCTGCATTATGGGATGGGAGCCACTGTTTCAATTGGGGATTGTGACTTTGTGGGGGTTGTTTTTTGTGTGGCTTCCTCCTATTGTTTCCTTGCCATGATTTCACTATGATTTTTTTTTTGGGCTGTGGAAATAGATACTGTGATGCACTTAGCCACAGCTGAGGCTTTGGCCACTGGGGCTGAGGGGAATGAGTTGTATCAATGTATTGCTGCACGCTATGTTGTTTGCTGGAAAGATATGGGTGGGAGAGCACCAGGTGCGAGCCTTCTGAAGTTTTGCACTTATTACTACTTATTTTGTTATGTGATATGTGGCAAGTTGTAAAGCTTATATTTCAGGCATGTCGTGCCTTACCGGCGTGAAAAGATTACTTGCAGATGGGTCCAACTGGGCGGAATCCGCTTTCAACCCAACTGCTGGAGGTCTCCTCCCCTCCTTCCTCTCAGCTATAGGCTTATTCCTGCCAGGTTGTGGCGCTGCCATGAGAGCCATGTGCATTGGACTTAAATATCCTCTTGCTTCACAACTGCAGTCTCTTGTAGCATGCGCTGTAGAGAGTGGTCGTATTACTCACCACAGCCCATCAGGGTATCTTGGCGCGGTTGCAGCAGCGGTATTCACAGGTAATCCAGACAGTCTTCACTGAAATTTAACCTTTCCAAGCCTACGCCATTCAAAAAGTACCAGTCATAGATTGGGGTTGGAAACTACTTGAAGAAGTTATCCCTGTTGCTAAGGAACATATCGTGTAAATTTACTTTGCTAGTCTGTGATGTTCATCTTGGTACCAGAAATTCTCGACGGTCAGTGGAACGAAACTTGGCCTTGTTCGGATATTTCCAAAAAAAGTGGAGTGATTACCTTGAATTGAGATGCATTACAAAAGCCAACAAGACTGGACCCACTTTCCCTGCAAAGTGGGGTGTTGAGGAAAGAGACTACTTCTACCAGTCTGTGTCCTACAGTGGCTGGGGTGGCTCCAGGTTTCCATCCCTTTTCCTTTTTCCAGTTTTCTTGCTTGCTTTCTTGCTTGTTTGTTTTACTGGGTTTTGACCGTTGACCAAGAAATAACTGTTAGTGGCCATGATGCCCCCTTGATTGCCTATGATTCCTTGCTGTGGGCAAAAGATAACTGGGAGCAATTGTGTTTAGCCGGCATGCTTCATGGAGGTGACAGTGACTCCACAGGTTTGACTCCCCACTTTTTACCCTCATAAGAAAAAAAAAACCCATCCCAAAAAAAGGAACTATAGCCGGAGCTCTTTGGGGAGCCGTTTATGGCCTTTCGAAAGTGCCCGAACGGAACTATATGTATGTTGAATATGTTGACAGAGCTGCCTCTTTGGCTCTTGAAATAGGCCGGGCCTCTCACCCAGACTTTGCTGCACAGGAGGCCCTTATGCCTGGAAACATGTCTCTCAGACCAACACTACATGGAATTTAAATTATGTATCAAACAAACCAACGGAAACATAACCTCAAAATGGTGTTTTTTTATGTTGTTTTTCGTCAAACTTAAACAATTGGGTGGTGTGCTCCCTTTAGAAAATTATCTTCATGAGAAGCAGAGCAATGATAAGCACGATGAGGGACTGCAGGAAACAGGTGAGTACCTGGAAACAAAAGAAGTAACATACGATAACAGCAGGGCGCAGAGTAATAACTCTCATGTTAAGAGGTGCTGGAAGGACAAATAGCTTGTTCCATCGGCGTATGACATCACACTCCAGCGGCGGAATGTACTCACCTGGGCCATAGACAAACCAGCGCGTGCCGGGTTTGCGGTGAAGAACCTGTTGGCGAGCCGGGCGTGATGATGCAGTGGTACTGTGTGATGGAACTACAGCACTGGCGCCTCCTCCAACCCTGAATCCAAAACCACCAAAGTTAAACCCTCCACACAGTCTAATATTTCGGTCATCAAATTCCTCCTTGCAAATGAGCTCTAGAGCTTCTTCTTCTCCTGTTCTTTGGTGAGCACATAAAAAAAACGGGGGCGGGGGCGCGGGGGGTGGGGGTTAACGTACCGAGCACGTAAATCTCTCGCACGCCACCCTCTAGTTGCTCTCCAGGTTGGAGGAAGAAAGTCTGTTCACCCAGTAGAATTTTACGGCATCCAAAGTGCTGAACACCAGTTTCATCATAGTAATCGCGGATGATACTAAATTTGTTCGGATTTGATTGAGATATATTAAAAGTACCAGTATTGACGGGATGTGAGAGTTGTAATATTCACTGTAGTAACAACCTCCTCACCAACGTCTGGGATATAACTTTCCGCATCCTTCATGGTGACAAGCCATTCTTCACCCTTTTTATGGTATTTTCTGAAGCGATCCTCAAAACTTAGGCGTGCCCGGAGTTGGAGCGCAGTTTTTGGTGTAAGTACAATGGCCTAGAATGATGAGACTTTACTCTCTTAGGATTAGGAAAATAACGTCTACTTGCCTTTACTGTGTCTACAACACGTTCCTCTACATCAGGCATATAGGCCTGAAGAATTGTTAAGAGTGAAACAAAAGTAATTCTCGTACTCCTTCTGCTCGGACAAGCCACTGTTCTCCAGCTTTGCGTGGTGTACCATTGCAGTCAATACAAGCGCGGTTTGCTAGGTGGTGTGGGTCGATTTATGAGTGGAATAATGCAAGCACCTGCAAGTTTAAGAGCTGTATCTGGAAGAATAATATGGGCCTAAGAGCTTGAGAAAAATGAAACAAAAACTGTGAGCCTACCTTCCTTGTTTCCACAACTTCCACTTCAACACGGGGCTGTAGAGTTTTAAATGAATTACAGGGATAGGTTGCCACTGACCTTGTAGGTGGCGGGCCCCATAAATAGCCACTCTTCCCCAGCTTTTCTCTTCACTTGCATTACTTTTGTTGTTGGTGACGTGGCAGTTGAGAGGGTCGGAGTTGAGCTAGTGTTTCCTTCCACTTTCCCTGGGTTGACAGGTATTTCTACTGTTTCCTCAAAATCCAGATGTGCATGCAAGCGCAGTGCAGTGTTCGGGGCAACGACTTGGAAAGGGGTAATTGGGCTCTATTTGATCGCCGATTAATCAAGTGACAACCAAGTCAGAGGCGTACAAGCAAGGCTTCCCCTGGGAACAAGGGGAAAGGATCCTCCTGCTCAAATCGAATCTCCAAGTCACCGTGTCTCAGTTGAGCTTGACCATCTTTGTCAACCACAACATTATGTTTCTGATCACGAATAACAGGGTTTTTTACAATGCAATAGTTGCGAGGAGGAATGATCAGCATCTCCTTGGGTCCTGGCGAAAAATACAGGTATTGATATCAGAAAAAAACCGAAACGAAACAAGTAATGGGCAAAAGAAGGAGCTATTCAAACCTAGGATTACACGTTCGTGTTCCCTACATAAAAATGTCTTGGGACCCACTTCAAGCCGTGTGACGAGCGTGTTCACATCCAATACATGAAGATAATGAAACGGTGCTACCTGTTTGTTTTGTTGTTTTTTTTGTTGTTGTTTGTTTGTTTGTTTGTGTGAAAACCGTATCTGGTATTTATTAATACAGGTGAATCGTGACCAAGCACACCTTGATGAGACACGTGCGCCTGGACATGCTTTCTTTTGTTTTTTTGTGCAGAATACCAGAATCCGCTTGGCGGTTTAATCGGCCTGTTCTGAATTTTTTCTAAAGAAGGATTGAGGAGATCCTCAGGGGCAGTTCCCCCCGGAGAGTCTTGGGCTGATCCAAAGGTGATGGCTACCTCCCACTGAGACGGCGATTGCCTTTTCCTTGAGGATATCAGAAATCTCAATCTGATGATCGGGACATCTGTACATGTCCACCATCAAAATAACCTTCCTTGTTGTTTTTTAACTGAAAAACAATTTCTTTTCGGCTGAGAGCCGGCCCCGGCGTGCCCTGAACAAGACTGACAAAAGATTCACAATTACAAAAAAAAAAACAAAAAGAAAGAGGCGCGTTTGTGCTATGAGCAGTAGCAATGGCGATTCACCAAGGTCGATACACATAAGATCGGCCAGTGTTTCTGCGGTTACGACAAGATCTCCGTCTCCAACACCGCCAACGAGGTTAGCGGCGTACGGTTTGGCGAACGGCGCGTGTCACATTCCGATTTCTGCTTCGGGGTCAACGTCCTCGCCTTCCTTGCTTTCGCCTGGTTTGGCAAGCGAGTTGAGACTTCGCAGTCACAGTGTGATGATGGGCGCATTCGTGCCTGGCAGGGGTGACGTTATGGCACCTGTTGCCCAATCTGGTATTAGAACAAGTGGCGAAAACTGCACGTCAGCCCCCCGTGTTGGGTTGATGGAATCAGCAATACCCTTGGCAAAGGATTTAGTTGTGACTAGCCAGCTGCTTGCCAAATCTGTTACTGGGGAGGTACGGCAAAACTTTTTTTGCTTGGAACTTTTTTCTTGCTAACTAAAACAAAAAGGAACGATGTGAATCGGAGGGAACAATTTTGACATTGGCTAAAGACGTCGCATCCCGTGCTCGGGCGATTGAGGAATTGGTTATGTCCCACCTTTCCCAACAAACAGTGGGTGAATCACCACTTTGGTCTCAACTTAAGGAAGCTTTGACTAAGGTTTCTAAATCAATGCAAATCCCACCCATTACTCACTCAAAACTATTCCTGTAAAATGGTTGATTTTTACAAGGTTCAAGCAGCAGTTTTGTCACTCATAAGTGCTGTGAAGGCTGCTTTTTTGAATCCTTTTGATTTGCAGGCATCACAAAATGTTTTTACAGCCTGCAAGCACATAGCTAAATCCGTGAAAAAGGTTCGTCTCTTTGTCCTCCACTGAGACCTAATCCAGTCAGTTTATGTCTTCTGTGTCTGTAGTGGAGAAGGCTGTTTGTAGTCCTGTCCTAACCGGACAAGAATCACAGCCACCCACCACAAATAGTGTACCCTCTGTGGCAACTGCGACAGAGCAAACTCCTGCCGCTGCAGTCGTGAGCACGATTTCTCGTTGTAATCTTACTCACTGTCATTCATACAGACGAAAGGTTCCATCGACGTGATTGCAGTTACACAAGATATTATCAAAGCATTCTTGACCTCACAGCAAGCTATTTCTGTGTGTTGGATTACCCTGGATGCACTCAAATAATTATCCTTAAAGAGTCAGGATGAATCTCAATTTATAGAAGGCATACGGCTGCTTGTCAGAAGTTTTAACAAATTCATCGAATATTCTCACCTCCACCATCTTGATCACGCTCAGGTCTTTTACTGATTCCACGTAGAAGAATAACCATATAAAAGAGACTGAGAAATATGGCCATGGTAATCGGGCAGCTTTCAAAATCTGCATTTAAATTTCCGTCGGATCCAGTATATCAATCAAAGTTTATGCAAGGTATTTTGGATGCGATGGTGGCACTGACGGTTAGTTCCTGAAAGTGGTGAGAAAAAAGTGACTTCACAAAGGACATACTTTCAGCAACTTGCTCTGCTACCCCTGAAGCTGCGGAGGCTCTGAAAATTCTTTCAAATGCTAAGACTGAACTTCTTCCAAACCACAGCCCAGAAACATGTGTGGTGCCCCTCACAAAACATTCTAATGATTGCTTTTAGCACCACAATTAAGCAAGCCGACTGATCCTCCAGTGCCCAAAATATTACTTGCTAGTGCCCGTTATGATCCGCTTGCTGCACAGCATATCATTCAACTTCTAACCTCTACGTTTCCACTGTTTAAGAAAGAGTGGGAGGAAGCTCCACCTTCACTTGTTGACTCCACTTTACGTTCCATTGAAAGAATGGTTTCACAGAGTTCCTCTGATGTTTTGAGGTGAATTGTGGCTTTGTCCTTGAGATGCAATAACTTTCATTTTAGGAAATCGCCAAGCGCCCCTGTTATCACGGGATTTTCTCAAAAAGTATCCATCCTTTTTATCTTAATCACCTCATCATGTGCTAGGGTTCCTCCACTGGGACATCTCAAAAAACCAAAGCTGTGAGTTATAGCTAACATTATTTTGCCTCTCATAATCGAAAAGGATAAAGTAGAGGAAGTACTTTCAATGCACACACTTGCACCATCCCAATCCACTGTTTCTCTTGTTACCAAATCTGCTGTATGCAATAGTAATAATACTAAAAAATCTAACATTAACTTCACCAAGAACGTATCCCCATCACCTTTCGTGGCCACTGAGTCTGCCTCTGTAATATCCAACTTACTTAAGGCAGTTTTACAGCAATCCAACATGCTTCTGCGGGGGGAGGTTTGCCTAATAAGTACTATCCTAACACTCACTCAACTCAGCGGGTATCCCGTATGGATTTAACAAAAAGTGTCGAGGAGTTTATGGCCAGTGTTTGCTCCCTTCTTGACGAAACATCATCCCATGGGAAAAGTCGAGCGTCTGCTATTGCAGCTCTCACAGCATCCAACAGTTCAGCCACATCATGGGACCCCACTCAAGGCCCTCAAAAATTAGACCTTCTTTTGGATCAACTTTGTTCTGCATCAATGCAATTAGCAGAGAAGATAAAGACACGCCCTGTGGAGTTGCGTTCCAATTTTAACAAACACAAGTAACGAGGCATAGAATTGATGAAGCCGCTGTAGCAGATTGTACGGGGAAAAACTCTAAACGAGTCGAAGAGCTATTACTGGGTCAGGTATACAGGTTTTCCAACTCGTTGAGGTAATCCACATCATGATGGGGTGCATCCTAAACAATCTCTAGGTTCTTCGTAATCCATCTATTTGGTGCACTAAGATTGATCTCTGGGTCAGGTGGCACTAGTACTAGCACAGTGCCAATGTTAGCTGCTATGATGCAACTTGTTGCTGCTTGTCAATGTCTTCTCTCTGGATCACAGACATTCCTGTGTCATGTTGGGACATTGCAGTGCATCACTTCAAGTAATTTTCCCCGAAACCATATTTGTTCTAATCCAAAAATTAGGAGATTCAGGGAGTATGGGCAGCAAAATTGAAGAAGAGTTGGAACTAGTTTCTGATGCAGTATGACCTATCCTCTTTCTCGCGACTCCCTTTTTTTTCCGTGATCATTTTTTAGGACAATTTATCCAATCTATGGCAAGAAAAAACCTCCTACTTGTTTGACACATCCTCTGCAACCTCATCCCTCCGAACAAGTTCACCAGACACTGTTAACTCTGTGCCCCCCTTACGAGCTGGCACACTGAATAACATTGTCAATTACTTGACTTCAGAAGATTTTTACAGTTAACATCACCTAATTCTTATTAAACATAACACTGTTCCAGATAACAAGTTTCTCAATTCTTGTATTACAACATACCAAAGTTTTTGCTCACCATGGGAATTACTGGACAAACTTCGGCAAAGGTACAGTCTCGAATCCTAAGGAACAAATTTACTTTGGCACTGTAGATACCAGGTTCCAGAATCTATCAACCCCCAAAGAGCAGGCAAGATTAAATTACGTGTGGGAATTGTACTAAAATACTGGATTGAAAACCAGTTTCAAGATTTTGACAGTAAAACAATAAAGGTATCCAAGATTAGTTTTACTTAGCTGAACTGTACCCAGGAACTCTTTGTATTTGCTGACTGCCTTAAAAATGATGGTCACGTCAACCTTGCAAAGGCTCTTCACACAGAGCTTTTGAAGAAAGAGGCCGAGCTTCAAACTCAGTTGCAACTGACAGCAAAAGAGTCCCCAATCGAGGTAAACGAAAAAAATGCACAACCAGAATCATCAAAAGCAAAAAACTTACAAGAAAAAAGATACCACCGTATTCCCTGCTGGAGGTGTGGGAATCTTCAGGCGAAGGTGACGTAGCACAACAACTGACTATGATTGACCACTCTATTTTTAGAAGTATCATGGTAAACAGCGCAGATCTTCTTTGATCCATCTTAAAATACACAGGCCTCAGAACTTCTGGATCAAAATTGGAGCAAAAAAAAGACAAAACATAAATCTGTTAATGTGCTCAGGATGATATCGAGATCCAACCAAGTTGCCTTTTGGGTGTGAATTTTTAACGACTTCAGATACACTTCTAATGCGGAGGTAGGTTGCAACTACAATTTTATCTTGCCCCAAAGTTTCAGATAGGGCCCGGGTTTGCTCGAAGTTTATTAATGTAGCAGAGGTAACCTTCTTTTCCACTAAGGATTCTTAATAACTTCTGCTGAAGAACTTGAGAAAGCTATGTAATTTTAATGGGTTAATGAGCATACTGGCAGGGCTAACAATGAGTCCCATATCAAGACTGTCTCTCACTTTCCAAGCAATAAGCAAACCTGTATTAAATGTAACGTGCATTGCATATTTCTTGCTGTAACCCCCAAGAAGACTTTTGAGAAACTGCAAGCCGTGATGAATCCTACCATGTCATTCAAGACTTACAGGGAAAACCTTCGAAGAAGTACCGAATTTTGTGTACCGTACTTGGGTACATACCTATCAGACATTACGTTCATCTGTAATCATTCTGCCCTCCCATAACCCCCTGTCTTCTAAGTCACCCACAGGTGACGGCAATCCCGACTTTGTGGAGGGAGCTGTGGAGCCCGGGGGTACCCCTCCCAAGTTGATCAACTTTAAAAAGCGCGAGATGGTTTACACAGTCATCGACGAGATCAGACTCTACCAACAACTTCCCTGTACCATTGTACCACAGGACCCTCTGCATACCCTTCTGCAAGAGATACCGCACTGTGACGAAAATCAGCTGTATGCTGTTTCACTGCAGCTGGAACCACGCAAACCCTAGATAGAGGACACAGCACATTTGGGTTTTTTGATAAATAATGTTTGTACTATTTGTGTGCAGAACATGAATAAACCAGGAATTGTTCACTATCAACTTGGGCAAGAGGTTTTTTCTTCGCCTACTCAGCCCAGCCCCATTCATCTTCTCCGAAGACACAAGTGTCCAGATACACATAGACGTGCTCACCGTGAGATGGGTCAGGGTGGACTTGGTGACGGAGAAGCCAGGTGCCGTAAATGGTATCACAAAGGTCGATTGTGTAATCGCCGGTATCAGTGTCCACTTTGAAGGCAATGAACCCGTTGCTGCATCGCACTTGCGCAGTGTCGTCGTAGTGAAAGATTCGTGTTGGGTTAGTGAGGTCCTCTGTGCTGAATAGCTTGAGGGTCCCATTGTATGTGCCACCGGCCTCTGTCGCGCCTTCCAAGAAATGCCTGGCATCAATCTTGAGTGGCTTGTACATGTTCCCTTTCAACAGTTTCCGTGATTTTGGGGTCATGCTCTTCAGTTCGCAGTATCCCGGAAGGTCTTGTCTCTTGTCGCACACAGCGGCAATAAGGCTGTTCTTGGAAGAGCTAAAGGTGGCTTGAATCTGGCGACTCCTATTCGCGGCAAAGCCAGGGACTGTTTCAACAGGCACAAATTCAGACAGCTGGTAGGCATCATTGAGGTCCACAAGCCACAGCTCTTGCTTGAACTTATAATCGTAGCCCACAGGCTGCACTGACAGCACAGCCCTGTCGCCCTCCAGCAGCTCAATCCACCTCGCGCGTTTTTGCTGTTGCGAGCTTGTTATTGTATGGCAGGGTCCGCAGATATTGGCGCCGGCAAGAGGCCAGAGCCACACGGCCCTGTGCTCCCCGCTGGACTTCCACATGAAATAGGCAACACGCTGGTACATAAGCAGCCACTTGTCATTCCTCAGCACGCGCCACGGTAGGTTACCATATCCGCCACCCGCGTAGCCGCACATTGTGCTCCTGTCCACGTGCTCCTCGCGGTAATCCAGAGATGGCCAGTACATTGTCGCCAGCGTTCCCCTTTCCCACAGAAGCACGCAGTCCTCGAAGCCCGCGACGACGTTGGTGCTGGGTGGGCACTCGACTCTCCTCAGCCAAGTCACGCCAACGGTGCACGAGACGCCAACGCACAGGAACTTGAGGGAGCCAATCTGGGCCATCGGGTGCGCCACCTTGACGCCGATTGCCACGGTTCGGCTCACCCGCATGACCCACTGCCTGCCAATCGCGTCCACGAGCACCGGAGGCGGCAGGACGCGGGCGGGGCTGAACATACCACATCGACGGTGATGACTCAGTGCGAGTGCCACGAACTGGTCCCGTGCCCACGCAACGTGCTCGCGTACCCCACGCTCGTCTTTACTACTGGGCTTTTCCATTCGCGAGTCATGGACCCACCCAATTGCCAAAAGGCATTGGCGGCAAATAAGACAAAGAGAACTTGGTTTTCTCGACCGGATTCTCTATTTCCAGTCAAAACAAACAATAACCACAGGTGGTCACACCAACAAAGAACCCTTTGGGGAGGGTAGTGACATAATGTCAATGTCGGTGTCAGTATTGGCTCAGAGTAGATAGAAGGGGAACTTTTCAGGGCAGAGGCGTGCCAAGATAGCGAGCAATGTAGTTTGCCATCATGCGGTACAGGTGCTCACGTCCATTGTTGCCACTTATGCTGTGGTCACGATTGACATAGAACATGGTGTCAAACTGGATGTTGTTTTCAACTAGGAGCTCATTGAGGTCGCACGTGTTCATGAATTGAACGTTATCATCGGCTGGGAGAGTCCGTGGTGACAAAGTGAGGGAAAAGAGGTGGGGCAGTACCTGTTCCGTGTACAAGAAGGAAGTGACTTTTCATTTTACTTGCTTGGTATAAGACTGATGTAGCTTCATAACCGACGGGGTTAGTCTTAGGGTCTTGCATATACCTCTCAGTATAGATCGAGTCTTTAGTTTCAATAAACGAACGAGTAGAAAATTAACCAAACAAGTACCATACAAAGCCCAATCTGTGACAGGAGCAACAGATATTCCAATATCAAACGGGGACGAAGCCCCATTTGCCATGACCAAAGCCGTGACATATCCTCCAAATGACCATCCCCATATACCTTGTTTTGTTTTGAACAGCAGAGGACACTATAAAGTAACCTATATTTTTGTCGTCGATATAGTCATAATAAGTCTTCAGGTAACTGGAGAAAGAATTAAATGAGAGGGTGTTAGTAGTGCTACTACTTGGCAGAGTCTATCTGATCGTCGCATGCATAAAGTCCCATATCCAAACTTCAAGGCAGACTTTAGGGGGGTGAAGTGGTGACAGGAAAGTACTAGATTTGCTTCATGAAATCATCCCCACGGTATCCTGTTCCCCTGCCATCCACTGATCCTACAACATATCTATAATAAAAGGGCTAAGTTGACTGTTGCAAGGAAAGAGGTTTTACCCATTAGATGCGAGATAGATAAGGAAGTTGTCGGTCAGATATTGCTGAGTTACCATCTGGGATCCTGGTCCTCCATATACCTTCATGAAAAGTGGATACTGTCCAAATTCATCGAACTCGGGAGGCTGCAGGAGGTAACCATTGAAGTCTAAAAGGTAGATAAGGAAAATTGAGACACACAATAAAGAAAGACCTCCTTTTGAGGTTGGTACTGTGACAAATTTACGAGCTGGCATTTGGTATTCACTAAGTAAAGTTTTGAGGTAGTTATTATCCTCAAGTTCGCGAACTACGGCTAAAAAGCAATTTAGATGGAGAAAAGCAAACTAAGAAATAATACTAAAGTCGGTAGTGCGCACTAAAGCTTGCTCAGGGACTGATGGTCCGTCACGATAAAGAACATACCAGTCACCATTGGGGGAGACGGAAGCAGAGTTCCTAATACAGCTAAGTATATAACTACAGAGACACGTTGGATACCATAGCCAAGGAGTGTTAGTTAAGCAAGTCTTTTCCCCGTCCATGGTAGTGGCATAGAGGTGTCGCTGTGTGGCATCGGGTTTTGCAATAAGATAAAATCTTGATTCTTTAGTAACAAGGAAAACAAGCAGAAAAAGTACAGTTGGTTTTTAGAGTCACTCCAGCCGAGAATTTCTGCCACAACATAGTTTTCTGTTGTTAAGTAGGACATCTTGAGATTTCATGTTAATCAACTGGGGAAGGGATACTTTTGAAAAAAATGTGCAGAGAGAAATGTACACACAAAATGACCACTCGTGTGTCTCATGGCAATTTGAGCGTACCCATTCGTGTCACTCTCTATGTCAACAAATATATCAGTATTCTTTAGGAAAAAAAGAGGATTTTGGTCCTGTAATTTGTGAGGAAGATGAAGAGTGATAGTTAAACTCTACCTCTTCAATCCAGTATGTATCAGTTCGCTCATACAATAAGATTGAGGAATCGGTTATTACATCATAGCTGTAAGTCTGCTGGTTTTGCTGGAATCTATCGAGTACACGGTAAAAAAGTGATGTTTCATTACTCCATGCGGCATATGAAATGATGTTAGTAGACGTGGCTAAAGTCTTCTACAATGTAAGAAAGATTGAAAATTGGGTTTGGAATAGACACACCGCTTCGATTGATATCAAAGAAAGTAAGTCATAGATGACAATTTCAACAGATGGATTGTTTGTCCCAGGCTAATGAACAAATGAATAAAGGTGCGAAATATCACTGTTACCCTGGGATATCTGATTTGTCTCTGGGATGTATACTGCTGTGCGGAACTTAGTGGGTAAAAGTCAGCTTCAATTGAAAAAATTAGCAGGACAAAAACAGAAATGTGAGTTACGTATTGGGTAGATTGGAAATTCGGAGAGTGGGACCGCCGATTCATTGGTTCTAAAAAATACGTGAGAACATAAATTTACACTGTTATTACCTCAAAAACGCAAGATAGTTGCCGGCTGGATTCCACCTTCATCACTTTGAGGAATAAAGTTGAGACATTCTAATAATCATACCAGAAAACGCACGATGAGCCAAATACTTCTTCTTCATACACCCAACCATTTACGCCATTGAGAATGGCACCTTCTTCAGACCCATCTGTGGTTATCTGGGTACTCACTTCACTATCAGCATCAAAAATAAAAATATCACGGTTTTGTGTGTAGGCCTAATACCAGTATTAGTGGTGAAATAGGGTGTCATCTGCCAACCAAAACGTGAGTTGCTGGGGACCAATAGGCACATGTAACTTCACTGGCATCGCCAACAAATAGTAGTTGTTTGGAGGTAACCGTATAAACAGCTAGAGTGGACTTAATAGAATGTCTCCACAGCTGCCACAAATTACCCACGATTTACGAGGATAAGTAATTTACTTTAACTGGATTCAATAACAGAGCAATATAGACCTCATCAAAAGACACGTAGTATGCATAAACGGTTGGGTCGTCTAGGCCAGTTAACTGAGAACCTTAGGCAAGGTATTCATTTTAAAGAGAATGTCACCTGCCCAAGAGAGTGTCCATCAAGCAGTACATTAGTGCTACCGTCAGCACATGTTGTCGCAATAACGGACTGGTTTCTATCCATAGTGTAATATGAATTACCTTGGTTATCAATAAAAACAGTAAAAAGAGGAGAAGTTGGTCTACCATCTGAACTCCATGAAACTTCAACCTATTGGTATTGAGAAGGGAAGGTACAGTGGTTCTCTTACCTTGTTCGGAGTGAAAGAGGTGTTGAAAATGTCATTGAAGCTGAATGTCTTAAGGGTAGCCGGTTCATTGGGATCGAACTCCATTACAATGACAACCACTATCATGGTAAGCACCACCAAGAACAACAGCACTCCTAAAAACACCAGCACTTGTTGCTTTTTTTTCTGGGCATAAAAATCAGTACGAACGAATCTGGGGGAAAAACCCATACAGAAACGTGACACGACAAGCTGGACTTATGGTGCTTGTGCTTTTTTTTGTGTTTGTCGCGGCGACCATCCGTCGAAGAGGCGGTCGACCGTGTCTCAGACGATGGAGGAGACAACAAGTTGGATTTCTCTTGTGATTGTGTCGACATCCTAACGCAACGGCGAGATCTTACGCCCTCTCGGTCTGGGGTTTTTTTTTTCTTTTGGATCCAAAATTTTACTGGGCATCACTGCGTTCGGTGAACGCCAATTTCTCAGCAAAGGTCGGTAACGGCCAGGTACGGTGAAAAAAGGAATAAAGGATTGATTGAGGGGAAAAAAAAGACTATTGGAATATCATAACAATAAAAAACAAAATTCGCGGGGTGGTTGGCCTCAGCTCTTTCCTCCAGCGGTGGCGTATTGTCCTTTTCTGGCCTAAGTGTGGCTTAGTATTTGGTTTGGTAAATAGATTGGGTGGGGATTTTACCCTGAGCATCTCGTTTCTTGTCTTGCGCAGTTGCTCCTCGAGCTGTTGCATCTGAATCTGCATCTCAATTTCACGGTTGCGGGCTGCCACGAACGAGAGGCCACTTCCACCCTAGTCAGAGACTTAGAAAGTCGCACCACCCATAATAACAAAATATAAGGCACACACCGTGCTTCCTTCGTCGTCCTCCGGTGGTGTAAGTGCCTTCTTTGCAGATGACACCAGCTGAACAGTGGTATTGACGACGGACTTGGCTGCGGCAGACAAGGATTGTTGGTCCTGTGCGTGAGATTATTACAAGTTCCAGGGGGGATCTTCGCGTTCCGCGGGAAAAAAAAAAATACCTTGCTGTTGAGATCGTCAGCCTTGACCCTGGAAGCAGTCACCAATTGGGTTGTGGCTGCGACGACTGCGCGAGTTGTTGCAATTAGCTCTTCCTCGACTGGCTTGGATTTATTTGCAGCTCCGATGAGTTCTTGTACTGCCCTGACTACTTTCTGTAGTAGTTTTAGTGGGGTGGGAAGCTTAGTAGTTAACTAGTCACTGAACCTGAGCACAAGAAATGAGACCGTTAGACCATGTTGGATCTGCACGGTACTTTACGCTGGCCGATTTAAGGTTTTGTACTCGAGCACTCTGCAGACATAACGTCACGCAAGGTCACAGTGAAGTAATTACAACTAACCTGGGAGGTTGCAGCATTGCGGACAAGATCAGTGCAGGAAACGGCAATAGCGTGTGCACCTTCCATGATAATGGCATTTATTTCAGCTTCATCAAGCTTGACACCCTGGCTGAAAGTAAGTGATAAGCCTTTACTCCAGGGCTCGTACTCCTTTCTTCACTATTACAGGCCTAGAGGCCAACAATTTCTCAGCTGCCTCCGATATCACCTGAGCACAGCGAGTCAACTCACTACGGCTGTTAGGTGACAAAAGAAATACGAAGTAGACTCACTTCTCTGCAATGGTCTCCATATCTGCTGCTTCTTTCTCCTCTTCTTCAATGGAAAGATTCTCACCACCGGGGTATTGCCTTATCGCTTGTTCAATACTTTGTAGGGATTTGACCAGAGAGATCGAGTTTTGCTCAAGCTAGGGAAAGGTGAGATGGCTTGGCAAAAGATGTCAACGTACAGTAGCCTTTTTAGCGGACTTCTCGTTTTCGGTGCAGACAACCATCTGAGCACCACTAGAGAGAACAACTTGTACCTGTCGCACTGTCTCTAGAACAGCAGCATCCAACTTGGCAGCAACACCAGGAGGTGGTGATAGCCGATGAACACCCTGATGCCCAATAAGATCACACAAGGTTGAAAAGGAGAAGTAAACCTTGGCGTCCTTGAGAATATTTGTGGCAGCAGCAGATAAGAAGCCAGCCGCACGTCCAACCTCGTCCTGATCGTTTGCAGTGATACCAGACTGTAACGTGGAACAAGCGGCTAAAATACGGGTTAAGTACATATTGTATGGGTAATTTACGTACCAATAATGTTTCGGGCATCGTCTACTACATTCTTGGGTTGAGATTCTGTGTTACCATCCAAGGTCGTGTATCTGAAAATGTATGAGAAAACTCAATGTTTGTTCAGAAATACCTTGAAGCTAGGTTTGAAACTGTTGCGCGGGCAGTTTCGAGGTTTCGGGATCCACGCGCAAGGTCACCCAAAGCAGTTGTTGCAATTCGAAGAAGTTGTTCTGCAGTTTGTTGAGTAAGTCCCAAAACAAATGGGAAAGAGGTGTACGTATAGTATCAGTAACTTGCTGGTTACACAGTCCTAGGTTGTCCAGCGATGCGGTATTTTTGAGTCTTTGAGCATCTCTACCAGTGAGTGCCAGAGCCTGACAGGCAATGCACACAGATTTCCCAGCCCCAACCAATTCCTGTTGAGAAACCATGTCTCTGTAATTGAAAGAAGGGATAAGCAAGTTTTTCTTCAAGAGAAATGAAGTCACTTGATGTGGCAAGCGGCCCCAATGGTTTCTTTCGAGAATTGAACAAAGGCCTGGGCTAAGGCATTGCAAGCCTCACCAAGAGCAACATCCGTAAGCTTACTGGAATCAATTAACCTAGCTCGGGCTGCCATCAACGTTCTTGCGGCATTGTGTAAATCAACAACCTGTGGAGGAATTTGAGGAGCAGAGGATGGGGTTCCCGGAGGAGACGGTGCTGAAGTTGGGGGTGGTCCACGAGCCGGAGTTGCAGTTGCTGGCGTAATTCCCATTGTAGCTTCATCTAATTGGCCAGCAGAAGCAAATAGAGCAGCTCGGTCCAATTGAGCAAGAGTTGTTTTGAGAAGTTCCAGAGCTTCCTCGAATATAGCCTCACCTTTAGCACCTTTTTTGGCAGCCTGCAGAAGAGCGGCCGTCGTTGTGGCAAGCTGCTTAAATGTTTCGTTCACTTTGCTAAGGAGGGTTGCATTTTTGGGGTCCATCATCATTTCCTGCAGAGGAGTTAGGGCAAACTTGAGCGAAAGCAAAAGGAAAAAGCACACCTGAACAGTCTGTAGGATTGAGTGAGCAGACGAGATAAGTGCGGCTGTTTGGGACTTAATTTCTTGGGCAATTGCTGGTTCTGGAGCCAGTGCAGAGGCCTGTTTACTGTGCGACACCAAAACAGAGCACATATCGGCTACTGCTTTTACAGTATTTCCCATCTAAGGTACATAAATAACAAAGAAAGAAAAAAACCCAACAAACCTGAACAAGATTGGTCTTATCAGAAGCAATAAGGGTTTTTACAGCGGCAGTGATGTTTTTACATGTGTTTGTGATCTCATCTTTGCTTGTCTGGTAACTGGCATTCTCTGGAAGGGCAACTGGTGCGGAGCTATTGCTATCGGCCATCGCCCTTGAAGTGGTTAGTTGCCTTCTTGTTATTGTAACCAGACATGCCTTTCAACGACTTTCAAAGCTTCATCAACCTCCTGATGCATTGAAGCGCCCGCAGATAATTTGGAGGCCAGAGCACCAATTGCGGCCGTAGCTGCTTCACTTGCGGTATGGACTGCCTGCAGAAAGAAGATTACGGTTAAAATTTTAGGATGAAGGCTTCGCGGACTTGTAAAGACTCGACGGATGGGTTACAGGCAGACGTGAAAGCATGTTGCACAAGCTGCAAAGAAGACTCCGCAAGTAGTTGAGCATTGCTTACAAGTTCCGCTTGGAGGTCGGGGTCGGGAGAGGTTGAGGCTGCCTGAATTGCTAGTGTACAAGCTTTCTTGACTGCAATTGATGTTAATAAAGAGATGTTGGGGAGTAAGGAAACAACCTGCTGTAGTACACTCCTGAGCAGCACTTGCTGCAGCGCCTGAAGTAAAGCGGGCAGCAGCTTCAACTTGGCCAATCGAGTTCATAACTACTTTGGCTTGCTGCACCAGCATTTCCTGGGGGGGGGGGGGAAGATTAAATAAAGAGTTGAGGAACACAACCGCACCTGCAGTTTTTGGTGGGGGGTGTCAGCTGGTGTATCTCCCAACGTGCCCACAGCCACAGCCATTGATGCTGAGGCCACTTCACCTATCACGGCTCGTAAACTCTCATTGCAATTCTCTACTGTGTCAGCACCAGCAATGGCACTACTTGCTGTAAAATAGGTGAGATGGAAGTATGACCTAACTATAAAAAAGGGCTTACCAAGTTTCATAAATTTCTTGACTGCTTCACTGACTACCAAGCCATTCTCCGTCAAAGTGGCAATTTGTTCTTTATCCCCGGGCTTGGCTGAAACGGACATGGAACTGAAAACGAGTTGGGTGGTGGCTCCACACAATTCTTTAACAGCGGCCACCATCTTCTCACTCTTGTCTGCTGCGAGGGCTTCACTGTAGAAAGATTAATATGATAAAAAAGGGAAAAAAAAATGAACCTGGACTGTGATGTGTGCACAGTAAATTCACCGATCAATTTTTCAGCAGCATCAAGGAATTCATCACCAACTTGCTTCAACTGATTCTTACCATCTGGAGAACCAGAAGCAGCAAGCTAATAAGGATGTTAACACAAGAGAGGGGAGTGTTCCAAACCTTGGTCACGTGTGCAATTTTTGCAAGTCCTTTATTGAGGTTGCCTGCTCGGTGTTGGAGGGCAGTGAGTTTTTCTGCATTGGCAGTCTTCTCAGCCTCTCTGTGTGAGTTTAGTAACCATAGCGTCTCCCATAGAACAGTACTTTTCAAAAGTGAGCAACACATTCATGGCTTTCTGGATTCCTTGCACAGCAGCAACCATTTGTTGAGGGGCATCTTTGGCTTCAACAAGTTTAGCTATAGACTGCTTCAGCTGAGAGAGTGGCCCAACAAGATTCTCTGGAATTCGATTTTCCTTCACGGGGTGAGTGTTAGGCTGCTCAAAGATGGAAAAACCTCTGGTGCTATCATTGCCCTTGCAACATCAACTATCTGCCGAACATTGTCAGCAGCAGCTCTAGCGTGAGCTGTCATGGCACCTTGGTTTTTTTATTATTCAATGGGAAAAAGTAGCACTATGAAAAACCTGGGGCTGTTCGGGATTTGGAAACAATCGCTACAGTATTCTCGGTCAAGCTCCTGGTAATAGGGGCGAAGTCGCGCACTGCAGCGGAGGGAGATATATGTGTTACACCAGAAAAGTTTGTTAGGTCTTGTGAAGATTCGCTAATAACCTGGACAAGTGTTAAAATAGAAATGGCCTGTGAGCCCTAACCTCAAGAGCTTCCTCACAATCTCGGTTAGATACAGCACCAAATGTGCGCATAAGTTTGTTGAGAGAGTTCGCCACGGCCTTGGAGGCATCCAAAAGGGAACTGAGTAGATTTCAATTTAATTGAAAGGTGTGAGTAGGGAACTGACGTATCAACAGCACTTTTTCCCGTCTGTTTTCTAGCAACAGCAAGAGCAGTTCCATATTGATTTAGGAGGTTACGTGTGTTCTTAATGATTTCTTCTTGCGCCTTGGGATTGTCAGTAGCACCAGCTTAAGAAGCATTAACAAATATGAACACCCCCATATGTATACCAGCAATATTTGTGGCCTCAACAAGGGAAGGAACAGTACTGGACATTACTTGAACGGCTGCTCCCACCCCACCTGGATTGGTTTGAACTAAAGTGGCAACCTAACAAAATGAGCAACAAAGCCAGGTATTTACATAAATAAAACCTGACTGACTCCAGCACTTAAGGCTTTTGCACAATTTGTAACCCTCTCAATCGCAGTGGCAAGAGGGACAGTCACCCCAGTAGCTGGCTTGAGAAGGGCCATTTGTGCTTTCACTACATTGATAGCTTCGTCAATTTCGTGCAAGTTGGCCTAAAAAAATGAGAAATTGTGTAAACTAAGAATACAACATCGGTGGCTGTAAGTTCAGCAAGAGAAGCTTTCACACGTTCTAAGGAGCTTTCCAGAGCAGCAATACCTTCGGCTGTTGGACGAACAACCACTGTTGTGGCAGTATTGAATAGATCTGAGAGGTTTTAGATCAAAAAAAAAAAATTTCAGACTGAACCTGTGGTTGCTTGACTCAGTGATTTGGCAGCAAGGGTGAGCCTCAACTGCTGTTGTTTATCAGCAATTGTTGGTACGAGAGCTTTTATTGCTGTTATGACTTGTACTGTGCTGTTTGCAGCTGCTCGCGACCGGGCAGCCAACTAGTAACGTGAATTAAAAACCTCTTAATCTACAAATTTTCCATAACGCACCATTCTTGGCTCGTTCTGTGCTGAAGTTGCAACAAAAGAGGCCTCATTTGAAAGTGTTTTCGCGGACAAAGTCAGAAGGGCCATTGCATCTTCATTGGCATGTCTGTCAGTGATCTTTGTAAGGGTCCCATTTTGGACCGAGGCCAGCAAACCATCCAAGTCGTTGCCAGTGGAGGCAAGTTGCTCAGTCACTTCTTCTACTGCAGTTTGTCCGGTGAGGTCCTTGAATGCCTGTGTTGCTTTCATCAGGGCTTGAGCTGCTTGTTTTGCCCTAATTCGGAAGAGGTTGTGTCAGAAAGTAGATCGTTGGACTAAACGAAACAAACTTTTCGGACTGGTGAATTAGATCTTGTTTGGCAGTAAAGTTTTTAATCTTTGGTGCAGCTTTCAAAGCAGCCACAACCATCGTCATTGTTGGAATGCAGCTCTTTTGTGAGGCTGCTAGGACTTTTTGTTGCACTGGCAATGAAAAGGGGTCTTTAACTGAGGCCTATCACTAGATTAGAAAGGCTGTAAAGACAGCTGTTCTACCAGAGTTGCATCAAGAAGTTCAGTGGTAGTGGCAGATAGTGCATTGGCAGGCTTCATGAGAAGCGCTCGTTGTGATTCAGGAAGATACTTTGCACATGTCTTGGCTGCTGAAATCAAACACAAAGAGCTTTCTATAAGCCCCTACGGTGTGGTAAATGATAAGGAAGTTGTATGCTGATTGCCGCCAGCTTACTTTGGAAAAGCCACGAAGATTTGAACCAGCAGCAAGACCGCCAGCAAGGGTGGCCATGTCCTGTGTCGAGGCTTGAAGATTCATAGCAATTGTCATAATTGCCTCCTGTTTTGCTTTGTCATCTGGATTGTCAGCACATTCCTGGCAGGAAGCATACAGTTCTAAAATGTGAAGATTTTTGTGAGTGCGGCTAGAGACCAACAAAAACAAACTGTTGAACATGTCTGACACATTTCGGATTGCTGTTTCTAACTTCAATCGTAGTTCTGGATCTTTTACACTGCCAGCAATGTTTTTCCCACTGGCAACGACTTTGTTGACTGATGCTCCCACAGACTTGAGAGCAACATCCATCGTTGCACGACTTCCTAGTCCATCCCTGGTTTGGCGCATCAGAGATTAATACCGCAAATGTTGAGTTATCTTACTTCAGAGCTTGAAAAGGGGTATTCATTTCAGTGAAGGCTTCAGCGAAAGTGTTCACGAATTCCGGGTTTGTGGTACCAACTGGTTCGGCGCAGGCCGTAGCTTGGAGAAGTCCATTAAGTGATTGCAGAAGTGCCTGCACTGAGATGAAGAAAAAAAAAAGTAATGCATTGGTACCTGTGCTTGTTGTTGGACAGCAGAACTGGGGTCAAGTCCCATTGTATTGCAAAGTTCAAGAAGTAAGTTAATGTCCTTCCTTATTGGGTCTACTGAGTCGGTGATCTAAAAAAAGTTCAACAAAAAAGCCTACACTTCACTTGGTGTAACCTGCGCCCTGCATATGGGGGCAAGAATTGCTGACCCAAATGTTTCTATTGCTGTTTGAGCGCTTATGGTTGCTTTTTTAATGCCCTCTATGCGTTCCAAGAGGGCAGTCCTTTTTGCAGCATCTGCGGTATTGATCGTTTCAACTGTAGCAGCATCAAGCAGTTGATTGGATCCGTCCACTAGAGTCTACTAAAGTTATCCAAACAACAAGCGAAAATGCTAACACCTGTCCATATTCAGTCAGAAGGCCAAGGGACTGACCGTCAACAACACCTTTGCCACTAGGGAGGGTTGGAAGCCAATATTCAATGAATGAAGAACACACGAAATAGCTGCATTCATGTAGGCAACAGCGGCATTGTATTTTGCTTGTGCAATTTTCATGGCGTTCATATGTTCTGCCCCTATGGCTTGTCCTTCATTGCATTCTTCGGCAACTGACAGAATTCTGGAGAGTGTAAGGCAGAGCAAGTGCTAATTGACGTACCCAGCCATAGCAGAGGTAACAAGCTTAGAAGCTTCCAATAAGGATACTGGGCTGTTGCCTTCAGGAATTGCGAATTTTGCTGAGGAACCCATTTCATTAGCATGAACCATGATTTGTTTCACAGTGGGTAACAGTGCTTCACGAGAAACAGGTTTCGTTGTCATAAGCTGGCCGGGCTTAGTCGCGTAGTAATGTAGAATTGGGTCACCTTCATTAAATCTTCAACTGTTCCCCCAAGGGACTGAAATGAGGTTCCAAGTTGACTTCTCCACTTCTCTGGGGTCAAGCCACTTATGTTTTTTTAAAAAAAAAAAGACAGTAGAACTTCGGGGAACCTGACTCGAGTGGCTGGGGAAGGGCTTGCTGCAAGATCCTCTACCAGTGCTGTAAGTGCCTTCCTAGCTGACGGCAAGTCCTGGGACGGAACAGGCGGAAGAGCGGATAATTGAGCTGCCGAAGCTACAACCTTCTTGCCACTTTTTTTGGTAAAAAGGGTGCTCTACGATTTTACAACACACACCCAGTGTTAGGGTCAAATGAACCAGCAGTGTTGTATATAAGCCTAGATGAACCCTGTTTCTTCTTGCCAACTTGGTACATCACTGGTAAAGCCGACGCTTCAGCTTGCTGTACTTCAGGACCAGGTTCTTCAACAGCCTTTTCTGTGGACAGGTACCCCCTATTGAGCAAAGTCTTCGAAGCGTCAACCAAATTTACCTCGGCGTGCTTTCAGGGCAATATCCACATAACCAGCGAGAAGGGAATTAATGTCTTTTGCACATGGAGAATCGAACTTCATCAACTGTGTGTCGTACTCTCCAAAATCCAAAGTGCATGTTCGGTCTGTTCCACCCCAACGCTTTATATGGTTAAGGTGGTTCCCTTTGATCACTTCCTACAGAATATTAAACAGGAAAACTGAGGGGGTGAATACAAAGGTCTCTGGGTTCATAATCTGAATTGCGTCCCTTTTAATTCCCAGGGCAAATTCCTTAAGATTCATCTGTAGAAATACCTTCGTTTAAAAAACAAAACATGAAAAAAAGGTAACTTACACAAATAGGGAAAATTGTGAGACCGTAAGTCTTCAAAGACCGTGCAAGCTGAATATACCGAAATTTGGCTTGCACCTCTTCAACACCACGAACTTGTTTGTACTGCAGGAAAACCTCATCCCCTATCTTCTTTGTCTTTTGCCAGCGAGGAGGGAGGAATTGAATTAACTCCCTTTTGGAGAAGTCAGTTAATCCATTGGCACCAGTAAAAAGAAATACTTTTTGAGTTTCTTGGCATCCCATTTATTTGGATCATAGTCGTGCAACTGGACCTGTGCTCGCATAGCAGCAAGCAAAATTCCTTCATCCTTTTGGCAAGGATATGACCCTTCCTCAATGGCACTTTTCAACTAGTTCAATTACCACTCAGTTAGAGACAAACAGTAAAGGGACTAGGTCTACTTGAAGGTAAACCAAGTGCACGGCCATAGGAATTGTAAGGTCAATCTGGTCGTCAGTGGCAAAAAACCTCTTCTTCATAATCAACAAGACAGTGTCGGAGATATCCTGTTCAAAAAGGGACTTTGTCGAGTCGACCCACATACTTGGAACAGCAGGGCCATTCCAAACGGCAGGGGGAGGAGGAGCTTTGCCAGGTTCAACTAATAAAGTTAAGGAAAGTGAGGAGAAGCGCGGATACTCACTTGTTACTTCCTGCTGAAGTGAAAATTCTTCCCAGTTTTTAACGCTCAATCGTTCACACATGGTCTGAACAATTGTCTGGTGCGTGATGAATACGCCGAACAAACTAAAGTGTGGGGAGGTATACTGCTGCAGGTTTACTGTCATCAACAAGCACAGTTCTCACGTTTTCATCAATAGTTTTAATTTTTTGTGCACGGGTTTTTTTCCGGAAGATCACTTCATCATCCTGATTCAGTCAAACCAATAAAGGGAAGTAAACAAAGCACACATTTCTTAGGTCGTAGAACCCTAGGGTCTTGGTTGGGAGCAAATATCTGTACAATGGTTTAGACGAAAAAGACGCAGAAAGGTGATAACCTGTTGTGAAATTTTTCTGATGCCATTTGAAACAAGCCGTGGTCTGCTCCACCACACATGGCCTTCATAGCATGTTAAAAAGAGGGCCAATCTTGTTAAATTGGAAACATGGTTTTTTTGGAAAATAAAATAAAAACACAAACTTTTTCGGTGATGTCGACTAGTGCCTCTCCAACAGACAGAGTTCTGTTGAAGCGCAGAGATCTCGTCACGCTCTTCTCGGGGATGTTAACTCGTAATGTAAGCATTCTTCGACAATCGAACTACACTGTACGCGTAACCCACGCACGTGTTTACGGGTGCCGGTGTGGTGTTGGGGGTTTTGTGGAAAAAAAAAAGAGAAAAACAAAAACGGCGGGCAGATCCCAAAGAACAGGGATGTTGCCGATGATGGTGGGTTACTTTTGTTTTTTCTTTTTTTTTTTTTTTGAAACGCTGTGAGCGAACCTTGTTTCTTTCTGGATGGTTATTTATGGAAACGATTTCCTTCTTCAAAGAGGAATGCAGTTGCCAGAGTCCAGAGACTCCCGTAATCCCGATGTATCCCGCCGCACTCCAGTCGATTCGGAACAGGTGCCCTCAACTCTCCTCAGAAGATCAAATCGGGGCTCTGGAGGCGGCAGCGCTGTGGTCCTCATAACCCAAATAAGAAAGTGATGAGTGGAGTCGACGAGACCACGAGGCCGGTGATGGTCGTTGCATCGACTAGATCTTCGAGTGTTTATCACCTTCTACGAGTTATCGGCAGGTTTTCAAAACATGATGGATGGTTGTCTATGTGTGTGGGTTTATTAATATTTTTTTTTTTTTTTTTTTTTTTTTTTTTTTTTTTTTTTTTTTTTTTTTTTTTTTTTTTTTTTTTTTTTTTTTTTTTTTTTTTTGTATTGTAACAGGGGGAGTCACGCTCGTGTATTCTATGCTGAGGTTGAAGGGACAAGAGAAGTTGTTGCTGTCAAGGTGGTTGAGAAAGCCAAGCTTTTTAATGGAAAGCAAAAAACCAACCTCATACGTGAGGTGGAAATAATGCGATCAGTTGTGCATCCAAATGTATGCTTTTCTTATTCTGCTTATTGGTGCCCTCTAACCCTTTTTCTTTTTGGTAGGTATTATCTCTTATTGACTTAATAGAAGACACGAATAACATCTATATGGTTACTCCTCAGTATGCAGTTAAGCTATTACCATCACTTACAACGCACAGTATGGGTGGTGGGGAACTGTTCAATAAAATAATTAGCCGGGGTCACTTCACTGAAGCAGATGCTGTATCTATAGTAAAACAGGTTAGTTGCTTGTGTATTTGAAGAACTTATTAATTTTCTTCAAGATTTGTGAAGCAATCAATTTTTTGCACCGTCAAGGAATTTGCCATCGAGACTTGGTATGCTTTTTATTAATTTGTTTCCATTCATGCTAATACAGAAACCCGAAAATATATTGTGTTCCGAGGAACCAGTTAATTTCCGAGTTGTTATCAGTGATTTTGGTTAGTGCCTATGCTTTCCCAAGGTCTACTTCTTACCCTCCCAGGTCTCTCGAAATTGTTTGGCCGTGGTGAACTCATGAAAACAGCGTGGCTTCCTTTTACTCACACTAATTAGCACTAACCATACAATCACAGGTGCGGAACTTTACAGTACGCTGCACCGGAGGTCTTCACCTCCAGAGTCTATTCTGAAGCATGTGACATGTGGACACTTGGTGTTATCACATACGTCATGTTCCATTCCTTCCCCCGTTGTACTTTTCTAACGTACAAACAAAAGTCTAACTGGGTGCTTCCCTTTCAACGGCACGTATGAGGACTTAATGGCTAAGATGTCTCAACCAAATTACGTAAAGGACAACCTCACTCCCGTCGGAGTATCACTTCCCGGTTAGTTGCACACAACACTCACACTACTCACTCACATTCACATTCACATTCTCATTCTCTCACACTTTGTGTTCCAGCTGTTGCCTTCATTGAGGGCCTTCTTCAAGTCGAAGCAAGCAACAGATTGCATGCCAACAACGCTCTGTCTCACCCCTGGCTTCTCGCCAATTTGTCTGGTTCATCAGGAGTTTCCTTGAGGCAGAGTGTGGACCTGCTCAGACAAAACCGAAACTGACCCCCACAAGGAACACAACAAAGACAAACCTCTTTACTTGTACAAATGATACAAAATGTCTTCATAAGACTCTTTTTTGTACTGCTTTTTTGCTGCCACTGCAGGTTTCGAATGAACATGCCTTGGTTTCTCATGGAAGAGCGTTGGGTCCAACAAGGAATCCCCACCGATTCAGAATCGCCTGGGTGATGTCTTGCCCGTTTTCCAGAGTCCTAGCAACGTTAAGGGCGTCGTCGGCTGTGTGTAGCCAGTTGAACAGCACAAAAGAGTGCGGAGTGAAGTTTGGTAGACTCTTCACAGAGCAGGTGCCCTTAAGCCAAGCAGGAGTGTGTTCTTTGGCCCACGTGCACACTATCCTCTTCACAGTTGCAGATGCACGTTCCGTGTCCGAGTTTTTATCCCGCAGGATTTCACTGTCAGCAGGGTGGAGTGTGCCAGGTGTCAATTGCTCAAGATAGACCAGTTGTTTGCGAAGTGTTCTTAACTAAGGGATATTTATAATATGAAATGCAATAGTTTGAGTAACCTCTTTTGCGTAGGTTGGTGCATCCATTACAGTCTCACCTGATGTAACACCCCAGTCAGCAAGCTCAAGCAACATAGGTACCAGGGATTCGACTTCATGAGCTCCCTCAATTGATTGTCTCACAGTATCCATGTATCCCGGAGGGAGTAGTGCCCTATCTTTTGGATTGACCATTTGAGCATTAAATCGCTCTACAACTTGGTCTCGGACAATGGTGTTCCAGCTGTTCATGCTATCAAGTACTACTAGCGAAATAGGGGCGCCAGAAATTTTTATAAATGACTCCCATCCCATTTTCAGCTCCCTTTTTATTTCCAAATCTACTCTGTTGAGGAGAAGCTCTGGCAGTCAATAAGTTTGGTTTTAGAGTAGAATCTAAAGTGGGCATTTGGGGGAAAAGAAAATCACCAACAATAGGCAGGGTGGTTTTCACTGCAGATGTGAAGAAGTGTTCAGCAGTTTTCTCGGCCGCAGCGCGCAACCACAAGCCGCACAATCCTGCTCTCTCAGGGAGGGTCGCCAAAACAGAAGCCACTTGTTCCTCTTAAAAACGAATGAATACAACAAGATCTTGACCGTTGCTCGCCACACTCTCCGTACCTGGACCAGACTGAATGGCCTCACGCAACATTTGCGGTGTCACCCTACTCTTGTTTGCACTTGCCGTAGTGCCGGTTGTAACGTTCGGATCTTGGCTCATTTCTTTTTTGCGAGAAATTACAATCTGAATCTCTTGTCAGCTGTGCTTGTCGAGGAGGAGCTTGTCACCCGAATTGCATTAATTCCCTGCGTGACACTTTCATAGGATTCAGACTTGGATTCCCTCCAAGTTGGAAACAAGGAGTTCCAATTCGTAAATTATCAAGAAAAAACAGCGAGGCGATAGTCATGTCAACGGAAGTCGTCGTCACGCAAAACGGACCGGAAAGTACGACAACAACTACGTCAACTGCGACAGCAAGTGGTGAGAGATTGTCTGTGGATACGAGTGACCCGGGGATCGTTCAGTCCGTAGTCAAAGAAGAGGTCCTCTATGTTTCTCTCAATCAAGATCACTCGTGTTTACTGCTTGGAACTACGACTGGGTAACAATCACTTTCCTACGTTCCCGTCGGTTGACAAATGGTTCTGACGCCAGTTATAGGTTCAGGGTGTTTAACACCGAATCAGAGCAAACACAGAGACTTTACCGAAGTAATTTTCCACTTTCAATTCGTAACGTGGTCTTATTTGGTTAAGGACTTGATGGTGGGATAGGAATTGTTGAGACACTGCACAGGTTTAGGGTGTATCACTTTGTTCTATTTCCCACTCTTTTTGTCTAAAGAACGAACTTTTTTTTCCTTGTCGGAGGAGGGAAACACCCAGCATGGGCAAACACGATGGTTAACTTCATAAACTCTTCATATCCTTGTTGCATGTATAACCCTAATGACAGTTTATTCTTTGGGATGACAGTCGCGGGGCCATTGAAGTACATATGGAATTTCCAAGGCCAGTCCTAGGTGTCAAAGTCTCAAGGGACAGGTTGTCTTGCAACAGTGAAAACAGAACTTATATTTAACAGAATTTTGTTGTGTCTGGAAAATGTGACCTATCTTTATGCACTCAATAACTTGGATATGCTGTCGTCATATCCAGCACTAAATCCTCGTGGAGTATGTGCTATGTCTACTCGTGTAGTAGAGCCTTCTACAATACAACTATTTGGTCCTACTGATCCAATTGGTTATGCAGCAACGCCGGGCCTCCAGGTAACTCTATGAATGCAAGCTGCTCTCATTATCAATATTTAGCCAGGGCAAGTTGTTGTGCAATGCCTGAAGGAAACCTATGAATATGCAGTGTTCAATGCTCACGAATCTAATGTGACCAGCATAGCAATGAAAATGGATGGGACAGCAATGGCAACGGCATCTGAGCAGGTTTGTTACTGTTAAACGACTTTGCTTACACTTAGCAGGGCACGATAATCCGAGTTTGGGATGTACAAAAGGTAATGAAGAAAGTTGATGCGAAAATTATGGAGCTACGACGTGGAGCAGATCACGCCAACATCTATTCATTGAACTTCTCGCCGCATACACCGTTTCTCCTTGTTACTTCCGACAGTGGTACCTGCCACATCTTTTCTGAACAGATGTATGCTCCTTCAGTATTTTCCTGTAGCAATTGACACTGAAAAGGGAGAAAAATGTATCATCAAGATTAACAGCAGTGGCTTGGGGTTTGCCAGGCTACTTTTCATCACATTGGAGCCTTATCAATTTCAAAACGACCAACCTGAAAAATTGTGCATGCTTTATAGGGCAAGGCGCTTTCATTCTCAGTGAGAAACTGCCCCCCTTTTTCACTCACTAACACATTACAGTTGTAAACATGAATGGGGAACTGTTCAGATATGAAATTGTGGATAACACTGCAAAGCAAATTGTGGAGAAATCTTTATTGTAGGAATTTGGTTTGAATTTTTCTGTTTGCATTCAAGAGCTCCTCACATAGAGTACTTCTGGTACATTTTCTAGCTGTGCTGCAAAACGTGCAGCCACAAAAAGCAAGTCACTCGCCCTGTAAAATTAAAGAAATGTTGAGTGATTTGAAAGGATAAAGACAAAACAAAAAAAAAACCAAGTGTTAGGACACAAAACCAACCTATTGAGGAATTTGAGGGTGCAGGAGTCTATGTTGTGACCAGATTCAACCAAACTCACAGTGGACCTTTCAGCCCTGCGACACACGCACCTGGCAATGTGTAGGTTGCAGGAAATGGCCCCGCCACTGGGCAACACGAAGCCCGTCAGTGGCGCATTGTGGGAGTCGATAGTGTCTATTTGAAGCTCGATGTCGTCGACGTGCTGCTGCTTCATGGGTATCTGCCCACGCCCTGGTACGAAATGTCTCACAGAAAAAAGATACAAAGGGGGCGGCAACCTCCACCGCTGGTTGGTGTTGCAGATGTTGTTGTTGTCGCAGCAGTAGTTGATGAGCACGACCCAATCGCAGTGCCAACGTCGAACAGTCTGTTCTGCATCGTGCACAACGCGGAGTCCAGCATCGCCCATAAGTCACACCTGGGCTCGCGCTCGGCGGAGTTCAGCGCCGCTCTGGCCGCCCCGACGTGCGCGTTGGCCTCGTCGACCGAGCCAAGGGCGTCGAACACCGTGTCCGACTTCGACCGTCGCTCTCCCGTGTACATGCTGCTGGTCCCACCGTCCCCGCTACGTGTGTACACCTTGGACTTCACCCTCGAGGTGTGTGACGACGACTCGGCGGCACTGTCCATTTGGTTTTATGAACCGGTTTTCCAGGTTGTTGACGTGCAGAAACACATTCATTTTAGGGGAAATTTGGACAACGAAAAGTGCTGGGGCTTACGACCTGTCTCCGGCGTGGGGGTATGCGTCCAAAGGCCACAGTGCGGGTCCGTCCCATTCGCGAATTCCTGGTATGTGGTGAGGGGTGGTTGAGCAAAAGAAATGAAAGCCTACTTGTCATATTGTCAAGAACTGACTGCAGTTCCTGTTCAACGCCGAGTTTGCGTGCGGTGGCCATAGTCGGGACACCTGTTTCTACATCGTAGCCGTGTATTTCATAGTAATGAGCGAGAAGCTGTTGGAATTGCTCACGCTGCCTGGCACCTTCCTCGGTGGCTGGCAGTAATGAGATTATAAGAAGATAAGGTGGAATGTAACCTGCGACTTCCGGGAGCTGGGGGAAAGAATCGTGCTTCCTAGAACAACCTTGCTTGATGTTAATTAAGCGCTCAATGAAGTAAACTCGATCAGCAAGCTCATTCAGTACTGGGCCAGACCAATGGTCCGCAATTCCTGTCGCAGCAACGAGGAGTTTAACTAGCCCACCGTAGAGTGGCTCCTTCCAACATAGGGGCACTGCTGCTGTCCACGAATTAACAGCTCCCTTACATCTACCAATGCAATCAGTGAGAGTCGTTGCCCGCTCGGAGATAGTCAAGGCGACAACAGAGTCTGTCTTGAACTCAGCTGGGAACTCGTCCGGTTTGAGCAGAAGACGTGGGAGGAGATCCTCAGGATCGTTTTCCATGTACGCCCAAGACCTATACTGGTTAGGAAAACCTCTGGGACAGTGTTAGATACCTTCCGCGAAGATGGTCAGCTCCACGTGTGGAAATTGCGTGAGACAGTGCCCACATGCCTGCTTCATGAGGGCCACGGCTCACACCTTTTACGTGATAGCAACGCCTCAGAGCTTCTTCTCCCATCAATTTGGCAAATGAGTAGTACCCCTCGGCAAGGACATTCCCAAATCCTAGTAGATTATCAATACCCTGGAGAAAAGGTCATGGCAAGGGAACCCTGGCGGAGGGCAATTCTATGGATGAGCTCCACTTGATTTTCAGCATTTTCCCATTCCAAAGAAAGACCTCCAGTAACCTAAAGTTGTTTACTACGTTCATGAAGAACCTGGCAACTTACTGTATCATTGATGAACCCTTTGTTGTACAAATCTTTGGCAAGTGCTATGTCATTTCCAAGAGCAATTACATCCATTCCATACGCGTCAGAGAGGTTCTCCATTTCCAGAATGGTGACAGGATCTTTGATGCCGCAATTGGTACCAAGACACATTATACCCTCGTATTCCAAGGCTGCCCCCTTTTCACCAGCACGTCTATGGCCTTTGGGCATGGCATACGCATTTTTGCACTTGACAGGGCACCCAAGACAGCCATGCCTTCCGGTCTGATTCTCAATAAATACAAGCCAAAAGGAAAAAGATGGCTGCGGACCTCATATTGTTTCCAGCTATCAGGTTGCAAGTTCAGAGGCACTTGGTCTTCTGTCCAATACTCTGAGTAATACCTGTGGCCTGGTTTCCAATGGGCCATACCAATATGTGTTCCATATCTGACAGGTTCTTAGAATGCACTACTAATCATGCAATGGAACGCACTTGCTGATAGTTTCTTTGTACTTGGGGTTTGTTAAAAAGAAGTTTACATCTTCAGCAGCCAATGAATCGAACGTTGCCTGACAATCAATCAAAATCAGAAGGATTTTAGCAGACTTACCTTATCACATAAGGGTACTTCTGTCTTACCAAAAGCAAAGACAGCCTTAAGTAATTTGGAACCCCACACAGCTCCTAAACGAGTCAAATTAATATGGATACTACACAATGTGATAGGGCCCTACCACTTCCTTTAGCAGCCGAAGCATATTTATCCACCATTGTAGAGGATGCTCTTGCCTGAGAAACAGTTAATAAATTACCTTGGAGTGGTAAAGTACCAAGTTTTCTCCCGCTTGTCCGATGCCCATAACACTTCCAGCTCCATGGACCTCCTTCAGTTTGTCTGTCGCGACCCATATAGATTTACCCCAAATTTCACTGGCGTCGCGCAACTCTGCCCCGGTACTCGTGATAAGAAGATACTGAGGTCTTGGGGCTTTGCCATGAATTACAATTTGATCAATCCCGCACCTCTTGAGGTGGAATCCGAACATGCCACCTACATTCCCATCCCCAAGTATAGCTGCACAGCTTAGAAACTGCTTTTTTGGAGAGAAGCCATACCACTGTAGGCTGAAATGGTACTGACCTCTGTTCTGCAGGACATGGGTAATCTTGTACCAGTGAACGGTCCGGGAGCTATACAAATTCTATTTTCAGGACCCAAAGGATCGCAATTTATGGGGCACTCCTCAAAAAGCACTTTCGAATTGAGTCCACGACCCCCCATGTACCTGGTAGGGGAAGAAAAAGAAAACAGTGAGTATTGCATACAATACTAAAAGTAAGATCTTACTTGAGAGCTAGAGAGAGTTTCAAAGGGACGGATGTAATAGTTTGGGCAGTGAGATCCACACGAAGAATTGTTCCCATCCAGCCTCCGTGAGCCACTGGATCTTCTGTCGTTGTTGTCGCTGATGCAGTAGCAGGTACGGTCGTTGTCGCCATAGCGGAAGGACTTACTTTATTTTTTTTTGATTTGTGATTTTGTTCTCCTGAATGTCGTGAGCGGAAAACCGTTTCTTCTCTACAGGCCGCACCAGGATGTACCATCCTTCCATTTTTGAATTCAGTCACAGATCTTCCGGAGGGAAGGGAGGCAGAGTCTTCCTCAGGCCCGGCTTGACAGTGAGTTCTTGTGGATCACTCAGGAACTCCTGCCACTGTCCGGTCAGTGGAGTTTTCGTGCAGGCTCTCAGTATAGATGCCGTTTCGAAACCCCTTCCAGATATTGACTATGGACCAAGAGGCGCCGTTGTTGCCTGGTGAAGTGGACCAATTGGTCCAAGACATCCCACTATCGCGTGGAGATCCAGTGCGTGCCGTCAAGAGGCTTTTGCGTGGAATAGTGTTTGCTGAGGGTGGTATTGAACTAAACTCAGAACACTCGGCGTCCCGTAGGCCCAAAGCTAAGACCACGGCCGTGTCTGTCCCACAATCCAGTGAATCTGCTGATCGAGTCGACAAGGCCTTGCGTGAACTTTCCCAACGTTGTCCTGAGATACTCTCAGTCTCTTTGGCTGCTGTGATTTCTGACTGTAGTATTCCAGTGATGGTATTAAAATGCGCACTGTGATCCCATCATCTATCTTCCTATCATTATTGTGTCCTTCCCAGTCAGTGTTGTGCTGTGTTTTCTTGTGTAACATTGTACTTGAAAATCTAATGTATGGATACCTTGGTTATAGTTGAGAAGATTGGCTTTGATCTACCTGGAAAAATTACTCTCAGCTGCAACCAGGGTTTTGGGATCAGCAATCCATCACCGTATCAAGGTGGTAACGTGATAATGATGAAGTTTTGGTTAAACCTTCTATTAGGCACAACTACAGGAGGCGATTAGCCGTGAGAAGGATAGAAAACTCCTCAAACCATTGTGCTCAGCTGTGCTGAGCTGTTTCTTGAATACAGGCGTGTTCCCAGTGTATTATTTACGCTCACTTGCAGATAAGAGGTTTTTTCTTTGAGTTAACTGCCCTTTACCCAGGCCAAGACAGTCTCCCATTTGTACTTCAGTTCATCAAGTCAACAGTGTGTGCTTGTTGTTACCAACTGGTGCCTCACAAACATAGGAGGAATATCACAGGGTAGCAGGTTTCTCAATGCTGTCAGAGTTGTCTGTTGGCCCTCAGTCCAATCTTTCCCAAGTTACTACTCTTCTGTATATGGGACTAAAGGACACAAGCTTATCAGTACGTTAGATGCCAAATCTGGGCTTCTCACTTTTTTTTTCAGGTACGAAATGAAGCTCTCTGTGCTGTTACTTCATTTGCTGCTGTCACAGCAACAATTAAACCTTTTCAGGGATTTATTCCCCTTCTATTAGAAGTGTGGCTCCTTTTCAATTTTGGAGACATTTTATCTTCAAGCTAGACACTCAATATGGCTGTGTGGCAAAAAGAGCAAGAATACTCTGTAAAAATCATCTCCAATTTTCTGGACTTGACGGAGAGTCACCCCTGCTTCTTCAACCCTCATTTATCAGATGTCTTCTCCTGCATGTTTCTCATTGCCTCTTCACCAACAAACTCTGATGGTAATGGTCGTTTTGGTTTTTTGAAGTAACCATCCCATAGAATTACGGCAGGATGCTATAGAATTTTTTGTTTCTTTAACTGAAATTGCCCCATCCAGTGTGAAACGGTACCGATTCATCTTTTCTTTCAAACTCACTCCAACTACCAGCAAACTGCCAGCACTATTTCCCACAATTATTGTTTTCCTCCTTGAACTTCTCTCCACCATAAGTGATGATACTGAACAATGGGAATCAGATCTTGATGATGACGATGTTACAAATATTTCCGTGGCAGAGCAAGCTTTGGACCGAATTGCGCTTGCTCTTGGATCATCTGCTGTTCCAACACTGCTTTCATCTGTTTCAAGTATGCTTACTAACAAAACGGAATGGAAGAAAAGGTGGGGAGGCCTTATTGGCCTCTCTGCTTGTGTAGAGGGGTGTCATGTTGCTCTTGATAAGCACATCCCTGAAATAATCAGGTTTCACTACCTTTCATTCTTTTGAATTAAGTTCTTCAGTATTGTTATCCCCCTTCTTGAGGATGAACACCCCCAGGTGAGATGGGCAGCATGCCACTGTATTGCACAGTGTTCATCAGATATTGTATACTTTTTTCTGTAGCCTCCTACTCATTAGTAATTAGCCACTCCTTCGAGAAAAATTCGTGGAAATAATTTTGCCTACCTTACTGGCTCACTTACGTGATCCTTCGTTTAAGTACTTGTGTTCTACCAATAGCAAAGATATTGACTTTTTCTGTAGAGTTTTTCTGCACTGTGTGGATTCAATTGGACTGTTCCTTCAGGATTGCCCCTATTCGAAACTGGAACCATACTTGGAGCAAGTCTTGGCACAGATTTATCCACTTTTGACCCACTCGTAAGATTTTCCATTGTTTCAATATACTAATAAAATCTAGACATCCAAAGGTTGGAGAATCAGCAATGCTAGGCCTTGTTGAAATTGTACAGGTCTCTCAAGGGCATTTCTTCAGAGTATTACCATTTATCAATACTACTTCTTATACCTGCAGTTTTATGACATCTTTGTTCCTGTTTTGAAAAAGTGCACCTGCCAAAGATTATTGCACTGATTAATTTGGTTCTAGTATGCTAAAAATGCTGAAAAGTTCTGGTGATTGTGCTAGGAAAAAAATTCAGTACGCTGCTATGGAGTGCCTCAGCTTAATTGGTATGAGTTAGGTTTTTACGCATCTTAGTTCAACTGACAGCTATATCTGTGGGCAAGCAGCACTTTCAAAAAGATGCCCATGAAGTATTAGGTGATATTCTTAGCATAATGGCTGTATGTTAGTACTGGGGTTTTCCTCTTATAAGTACTTATAAGATGCCTGGGATGGATGGAGAAAAGTATTCCTTTGTGCACCAGACGTTGTGTCGATTTTCTGAGTGTCTTGGTACCGACTTCTCCCCGTTTTTGTCTCTGGTAATACCGCAATTGATTGCTCAAGCTTCCCAAGAAATAACAGAGCCTGGCAAAGGTACTCTTTGAGCCACTATTTTTTGTATCGCTTTTTCAGTTTTAGAGTGTCTTAGTAGTGGAAGCTGTGACACTATTATTGAGACACTTAATTTGCTTAAACTTTATGGAACAAATCTGGCAAATGAGTTTATTTCTTTTGTTCCAGAGGTCAGTAAACTTGTTCTGAAGCATCTCACATGTACAGAAAATGACGGTATTTACTTCATTATTCCTTCATTAGATTACGAGAGCATTTTGTTACTTGGCTTACTTTCTTTGTAGAAATACGGAAGGCTGCAAGTGATCTTGTTCCAACATTATTCCACTGCATTTCCATTGTTGATAACAGTACTTCGGCAAGCTCTGATGTATACCACGCACACAAGACTGCCCTTTGGCGTGCAATGTACCGTGGAATAATGGGGAGCATTTCTTTAGTTGCCGACAAAGAGACTATCCTTGAACAATTGGAGGGATTGTTGGAAGTTACCCTTTATTCCATCCTTACTCCCTCTTATTCTCAAAAGACACTTCCTTTCATTGATGCGGATTGCCTTACTGTTGAAGAGTTCTCTCAGTTTACGAACTTTTTGACTGACACTTTCAGACACTTCCATGAAACCAACACTCGTGCAAGTTGGTTTCTTTTGCAAAACAAAAAAAGTCAATCTTCTCTGTCCCAGTTACTCGTGGAATGAGTGAGGAACTTGAAGAGTTGACTGAACTGGAAGAAGAAGAAAAAATGGATGGTAGCATTGCAATTCAGGTTAACAACTTTATTTTTCCTTTCTTGTAAAAATCAATGAAGGCATGTGAATGCACAAAGAAGATGGCTTCTCTGAATAAACTTGGGGAATATTGCAGTTACTTTGCCTCTGACCTTCTTCCAGTTGTACTAGTACTAATGGTTATTTTACAAGCACCAAAAATCCTTTAAACACAGTAGAAAGGGTGCTGAGCGACCTTACACTGAGAGATGTCTTGCACTGTGTGCATATGATGACCTCCTTGAACTATCCTGGTTTCCAAAAAAAAAAAAACAACCAAGTAAATTAAGACATGGAAGGGAAGCAGCACAGTGTCATTTTCATCATTTCATTGACCTTTTACTGACAAATGTTACGGTTCATGACGCCAGTCTACGACAATCAGCAGCCTATGGCCTAGGTTTGTGGGTGCCAGCTTTCTAAGATTAATACTCTCCAGGATTGTGTGCCATGAAAGGAGGGGACTTTTTTGTGCCATTTGCACCAAAGGCTCTCTCGGCCTTGCGCAATGCAGTAAATGACCCCTTAGACGGGTCTGAGTCGAGCCAGGCCGCAACTGACAATGTTATATCTGCGTTATTCAAAATTTGTACTTCAGCGAGTGGTGTGTACCTCCGCAAAAAAAAAAAAAGTTCTAGCCAAGATAAGCAACAATCAGCCAACCAACTCACCCACCCCGAAGCCAAATCCTAACCAACCGCATCAGGAAGAATAGTGGACGATATCACTCTTTGGCCGATTCTACTGCAATCACTTCCTATTGTTACTGATACAGTGGAGGCCCTTATTGTTTATGATTCCCTGGCTACACTTCTCCACAGGTAATTTCCTGCAACCCAAAGGCTTCCCATAACTCCAACTCGCCACGAACTACCCAACCCACCCCAAAAAGGTCCCCGGCCGTCGCTCTCGGCAGAAACTTCGAGTACCTTGGGCAGGTGATCAGGGTGATCGCCCGCGTGGCCAATTCCAAGTTGGTTACGCCCGAGACGAACCTGAAGCTCGCAGAGTTCCTGCACCAGGTTGCCACAACAACAGCACAAACGCCGGCAGGGCCGACGCAGCCCATTCTGATGCAGTTATGGGAATCCCTCAGCGCAGACGCCAAACAGAACATAGTGCAACTCCAGACCCTCTGGAACACACACTCCCAACAAGCTCAGCAGGCGCAATCCACACAACAAACATCAAATTCCTCTTAATTTATCCCTATCAGATCTTTGTGTTCGTTTTTTTTCGAACGTTAAAGAGTGAGGGAAAAAAAAATGCGAAAGGGATTTGCGGCTACAGGGAGCCCATTTTTGTGCTTGTTGTTGACATTTGTCGTCACTTGTGCAACTGTAAGTATTAGATTGTATCTGCACTGCTGAGCTATTTGTTGAACACCACTGTTTTCCAAGGGGGCAGAGCCTTTGAACTTCTATGTATTTGACCTGGCCTATATTTCTGACCTGACCCCTGAGTGTGCCTATGAGCATCAACACGTTGTGGCTGCCCTCTGTGGCCTGGCAAATAGGGATGACCTAAGTGTATACATAGAACTTACATCTACTGATTCTGAGTGGTTGGAGTGGTCACTGTCATCTGGAAAATGGCTGTGTGTTTAGTAATTATTCTATACCTCTTTTTTCATTATGTTGTATTTCCATTGAGAGTGTTCGTTCTTTTTTCCTCCAATCCTTCATTCTAATAATTGTAGGGAGGGATATGAACCCGTATCTGTGTCATCTCTCGAGGAATTACTCAGTGCTCTATCTAGTTTCTATACCGGCGTTGTGCTGTATGACACAAATGTTTACAAAAATGAAATACATGCACATGCAACACACTTTTCCAGGTACCGTCTACAAGTATGGTAGCTTCGACAATAGCAGGCATTGAGAAACTTCTACCCATTCCTTACCGGCCATCTGATCCAGATTCTTTGTGTGTATTTATTTTATTTTTCTACCATTATACTCACTGTTCACCTCGTAGGTACAACAAATTGGTTGTTGCAGGGCTCCAGCTTCCAGTAGTTAAGTCCTTAGTTGGAATGTTTAATGGAAGTATATCTGGTATCTCCTTTCATGTCAGTAGATTAATAGTATTGATGGACATGCTCAGGTAGCTCCAAGTGTGATGCCTATTTGTGGGCAAAGGATCAATACATGGACACTGGACTTGCCAATCCATGCAAGATGGGATACTGTACTTCGTGAAAGGATAATTTTTCTGTTAACATTTTCTAAGACCTGGACTGGTGGTGGACTACTGTAGCAGAAACCTCTGGTCTCCCATACTATGTTAATACTGTTACAAATCATGACTACTTTATTTCACAGCGTGGCTTTTTCTGGGATCTTGATGTACAAAATACACAAACATTGGAAAATAGTAATTGCAAACTATAAGGTATGGTGGGATGAAACTCCCAATGATGATCCATCACAACCTCTTGGAACTGATCCAAATACCCTCACCACCCTTCTTCTGGCAGCATATCAGCAATCGAAGGTTGGAAATCTTGCCAGAATTTGTAATTCATTGCTCAGAGTGAATGTATGATCCATGTTGGGGGATTTACACCCTGGGCTTTTAAGTATGTTGGATGGAAGCATGAAGGCGTGGAGACAGAGTGGCAAACTGCCAAAATAACCTCGGCCTACAATGCTTGTACATTCCCTTCCCATGGAGAATCGTCTATAATGTATTTTAGATATCGACGCTGATGCATGTTGCATTCAACAAATGGCAAATGCAGCTTTTTTCCACCATATGCCTCTCAAATTAAGGTATGCACAAAATCCAGCTCCAACATATGAGGATCTGGTCTCGAAAGGCTATATTGTAGACGACAGAGTGAGCCCCATTTAATACGCCAAACCTGATAATCCCCAAGGTAGCACGAAAAACTTATTTTATGTTCTATGTTGGAGACTACGATAGTGCCGTAATGTATTTTATTTCCTTTTCATTACTCATTGCCTCAAAAGGCTTGGGTATACAATGAAATAAAAGGGTAATGAGAGAATTCCCTTTCTATTACTGAGAGATCCAGTTTTTGGGATGACCCAGAGAGGGGAACAGTCCCCTTGGGTTGGGCTGTCAACCCCAACTTAGCAGAGCGAATACCCCTTGCCTTTGAGTACATGATGACTTCATTAACCCCAAATGACCGTTTAATAACTGGGGATTCTGGCTCTGGATGTTGCATCGAATTACTAAAAGTGTCAGTAACAATTTCTCAGATGTGAATCCCACACAACTGCTTGAGCCACGGCAGATTTCAAATTTGACCTCTGCAGAGTCTTTGTGGGTACAATACAATATTCCGTATTACAGGCAATTTTCCATTACATTTACTGGATTCCTCATAAATGGGGCATCAGGCACTATGACTAAAGAAGCTGAAATGGTTTTCTTTCTTTTCTTCTTCTTTTTGTCAAGATATTAACTCGTATTTAGATGTACACCTCATTTTCCTGGGACGGTAATTTTCTTGGGAATCGGTGATGTTCTTTATATTCCTTAGGAATGGTGGAGCAGTTTGGATATGAACCTTCAAGCTCCTTTTTAACAGGTATTCTCGCTGTATTGTGTTTTATGGTAACCACCTCCCAGAAATGGTTCAAAATACCCCTGTATTTGAAGAGGTGGATATCTCTGGATCTGCCCAAGACGCAGCAAATACAATATTGTCATACCACACACTTGGCAGTATACAATTCCAAGTGTACCGTGGCATTCTACAGACTCCATCATGGTACAAACAGGTCAGTGATAATTTTTTTGATTATGTTACACCAATCTCTAGGTTGTTGATATCGTCCAAAGTAAAAGAGACATTGTTGTTGTAGATCCCGTTGAGTTGGCTTATCTTGCTCGGTACCATATGCAAGGCAACAATGATAATAGAGTAGCCTATATAAATGACACTCTTCCGGCTTCTCTTTTGCACACTGGAGAATCATTTCAGTTAGCAGTCACAACGAGAAATGATGGCTGGAGTACGTTTCGTTCCCACAATCTCTTCTAACCGAGACCAGATACCTTGTATTCTCAGTCCTGCTATCTTCATTGCCATTTTGACAGCTCAGAAAGTAGTGAATTATGTGGGTTCTATCTCACAGCCGGTATGCACTGCGGTTCTCTTGAAATTAGTTCACCTTGATATTAGACATTATGAGTGGGGATTATGGGCAGGTAGTGGGAGAAGTTCCAGCCATCCCTCTCCTGGCTGGGTCACACACATTCACCTATCAATTAACACAGCAAGATGGCACCCCTTTCTCACAGTTTGGCAACATCCCCTGGGAGGCTATTGTGCAAGTACTATAGGACTGTTTGTTTGTTCTTCATTAAATTGTGCCAAAAGATGTTCCATTTCCCTGAAACACAAAATTTAAAAAAAAAATGATGGCAAGCAATAGAACTCCTATGACAGAGGTGATCCCTGGCCAGTTGTTTCTGGGATCAGAATTCGATGCAGGTGACAGACAACTACTCAAAAGACATGGCATAACACACGTACTCACTGTCGAGTTGGCATTCGATCCGCCGTTTCCCGATGTTTGTTTTTTGTGCTTTTCTGAATCCCCCACTCAGATTTAACAATATTTTCCACACTGAATGCCTTTGGCAGGAATTTCAATACAAGGTTGTGGCTGTTGAGGACTGCACGCAACACTCCCTGCTCCTAAAGTCACAGTTCGATTCCTGCATCGAATTCATTGACAACGCCCTCGTTTCCCACAATGGCGTGGGAGGCCGGGTACTTGTCCACTGCGGGGCCGGAGCCTCGAGATCACCCACCGTTGTTGCAGCGTATCTGATATCTAAAAAGTCACTGGCAGCGACAGAGGCACTCAACTCACTCAAGAGGCTGAGGCCTATCGTGGACCCCAACGACGGCTTTGTCCAGGCTCTGCATAAATACCAAATGGAGAAGTTCACCCAGCCGCCAAGAGAATGAAGTTTTGGGAGTGGAGGAAAACACCCATAAGTATGTCCTTGGATAGTTTTTTGCCTTTATTCAACAAGAATTGAGGGCTTTCTTTCGGGGTTGGTGATGTGGAGGTGGAGTTGAGAGACTTGCTGCGTTTACAGCCGCGCCCTAGGAAGCTTTCAGTAAACAACGTTACCCGAGGTAGCTCGGGCTCCGTGGTTCGTTTAATGACGCTGCGCATCGGAAGAGGCCGGAAACGGAACATTCAAAAGCGGGCGCTGGGAGCGGTCACAGGAAAACGGGGCTGAGTGGGAGTCTCAAGATTCAACACTTGCAGCATCAACCCTTTTTTTTTTTCAATAGGAAAAAAAAAGGGCACTGTTGTATGGTCAGTGTGGTATTTCGATCGAGGTATAAAGGGGTACATGCAGGACTCAATGAATAAGATTTAAAAACCCATCAAAAATGATCTGCACCAGGTGTTGCAGATGACTTTGCCAAAAAGGCAGTGACCGGTCAGACACCCCACCAAGTTGAGGGCCGCAGATGTTTTCCACTAAAGAGCAGAGGAAAACACAAAAAAAGCCCAGCGAAAAAAAAAAACCCCAAGGATGCAACAACCAACCCTCCTGAGCAGCGTTGACGTTGTGAACGCGCCGCCGTTCCTTTCCTGCGCGCACTGCCGCGGGCCCGTGTTCGAGGACGGCGTGGTGCACCGCAGCTGCCGCCAGCTCATCTGCTCGGGGTGCTGGCCGTCCGCCGCCCTGCGCGACGTGCGGGCAATAATACCGGCGAGGTGGGGAGGCCGGAGGCCCGGAGAGCGCGAGGGAGGAGGCGGGGAAACCGCGGAGGCGGGGGCGGGTGCCCCCGGCGGCTCCTCAGCCACGGCGCTGCCCACCCCAACCGCAGCCGCAGCCGCCGCGAGCCCCGCGTGCAACTGCGCCGTGGTTTGTCCAAAGTGCAACAAGCCCATCGGGATCGATGACGAAGACCCAGTGCCCATGTGCCTGCTTTCGGAGGTAGAGGAAAAAAAAATATTTTTTTTTTCTATTTGTTTGGTTGCGCTGCTGTTTCGACGTGTAACTTCTTATTTAATTTGATGTTATTTTAATATTTATTTTGTGACATGGAAAAATAGATGGAGAAAGTGGAAGTGAAGTGCAAATGTTGCACGGAGGTTATGCTGCGGTCACAGTACCAGCAACATTATGAAAGAGCGTGCTTGACAGGTTTCCTTAATGTGGGAAGTCCTGCTGGAAGCTAACCATCTAAGAATGTGAAAATCAATGTGGGGAACGCTTATGTAGAAGCAATCAAGAGGAACATAACCAAGGTTGCCCAAAACTCAAAGTACCCTGTCAGCACTGCAATTTACTTGTTGTGCGTGACTGCATGGAAGCCCACCTGACAACAGACTGTTCTGGAACGCAAGTTAGCACCCTTGACTTCTTCTTGACCTGGAAAAGTAATTATCCCTTAGGTAGCGTGCCCTTGCGGTTGTCAATGGGTCGGGAGAAGAAGCGAGCTCGGCGCCCACACTCAAAAATGCTCAGTTGACCAGATTTCCTTACTTCGAGATCAGGTTTCCTTACTTCGAGACCAGGTTTCCTTACATCAGCAAGAAATCAACACTCTCAAGGAGAAGGTTGAAGCTCTAGAAAGCCAAAAATTCAGAGGGCCGCAAGACTACTATGTGCCACTGAACACCATGTATAATCAGGACAAACAACCCACAACGACGCCAGTTACACCCCCAGCCACAGCCACAGCCACAGCCACAGCCACAGCCGCGCCCCTATCTCTCAGTAGCAGTACCGTCCATAGTCTCATGCCCACCCCCACCGCCTCCTCATTCTCTCTCGCCTCATCTTCTTCATCATTGTCCCAATGCTCCTCGAAATCATCCTTTTCTTCATCGTCCATAGCACCAGAGATAGTGCAGCTGTCCTGCCTGCGCCGAGACCTCGAAGCCGAAGCCACGCACCACTTCAGCTACGACGGCCGCACCATCTACATCTTCGCGGCGGACCCGGCCAAGCCCCTGGCGGACTACCGCTCGTTCGCGGCCGACAAGAAGCTGCGGTGGTGGAAGCCCCGCACGCAGCAGGAGGCGATCGACGTGATCCACAAGTGCCAGCAGCTGGCGCCGCGGGGCAAGGCCCACATCGACACGGCGTGGGTGGTCACGCGCGGCGTGGCCACGCAGCCCCGCGAGCGGCTGTACGGCGGCTTCTCGCTGGGCAACGCGGTCGGCGAGGCGTCGGAGCGGCTGCCCAACGCCGGCGCGTGCGACGGCAACGGGTTCACCGCGGTCAGGATGCCCAAGATCAGCTGGTGCAACCCTGAGTACTACGGGTTCACCAGGTGCTGGGACGAGAGGAACACGTATGACTGGCTTGTCACTGAAGAAGACCCTGCTTTCTGGTCTGCGCCGAGTGAGTGAGTGAGCGTGGCTGGGATTTAAACTTATAATGCGTACCTGTAATAACAACAACAAATGAAGAGACAATTGAGGAAACAACAAACTTTGTTTTTGTGGCCCCCTTCCTTGTCCTTTTGGTGGCCACTGGACTACCCTTTTTTCATAAACCCAAAAGCAAACTCCGAGCCAAGTTGGCCAAATTCTGCGATCAATTTGGAAGGTTGTTTTCGGCTGAAAAGCGACAAACGCGAAAAAAGAAAAAATCTTCGTCGCGCACCACCCAGGAGAGCGGTTTGTGGAGATCTAGCGAGGTTGTGAGATCTATACTTTTCTACGAGGGGCTGTGCTTCTATCAAGGCCTGCTTCGTTTCTCCGGATTTCGAGACTTTTTTTTGGTTGTTTGACTGCGATGGCACACGTTGCATCGGGGACGACAAAGCTCATTGGCAGATACACTGTTGTGAAGGTCCTCGCTGAAAGCCAATTTGTTGTCGTTTACGAAATTTTGAACCCTGAGGACCCAACGGGGCCACACAGAGCCCTTAAGGTCATCGACACTTCAAGAAGCACTCCTGAGCAAAAACAGGTTGGTGGCACTTTTCTGTTTCGTTTGGTCATCCACGTGGCAGCGCATTCTTCAAGAGGCAGTACTACAAGAGTCTATTTCCCACGAAAATGTGATACAATTGTATAGTCACACTGTGAGTGAAACTTAACTACTGCCATTCCTTTCTTATTGCTTCTATCCCAAAAAAAAAATTTTGAACCCAGTGGGTTGCTGATTCCTTGTATCTCGAGATGGAACTTGGAGGGGAAACCCTAAGAAACAAGATTAGGGATACTCCACTTTCTGAGACACAAGCCAAGTTTTTCATAAACAACCTTGGTAATGTTTCTTTTCCTGTGTTCCAACGAAAATAACACTACAAGCCAGTGCAATATGTGAGCTTTCAAGAAGAAGTATGTACACATTAATTGTATGCCTTGAATCCTCTTACTGATATAGATATTGTGCACAGAGATCTGAAGCCAGAGAATGTTCTTTCTCTTATTATTCTTCTATATTTGTTAACTTTTTCTAGATAGTGATTATTGGAAATATTGCTAAACGTAAAAAAATGATAATTCAATTAGTTTCCTAATGTTTCTTTTCTTTCTATTTCTCCTCCTTAGTATGTGATTTGGTAAGGACAGTTTACCCTCCATTTTCCCTTTTTCTTCATCTAATACATAAAACAAGGGTTTCACATCGTTCTATGAAGCACAAGGTTTGCTCGCTTCCAAGTCATATTTTTATTCAAATGGCTAGGGAGAACTCTTTATATGGCACCTGAGATAATTAGAAAGGAACCTCATAATACAAAAAGTGTTTTATGGAGCTTAGGTGTCATCTTTGCGGAGGTTTGAGCTCCAGATCTTTTTATGTTTTATTAATTGTACTAAAAAGATTGTTGGAGTCAGAGCACTCGATCTTGAACAATTCTCTCAGGATGAAACTGATGTTATCTTTAATAACAGCAGATTCTCCCTTGAGTTTAATTCTGTTATTCAACGCCTTCTGAAAAAGTATGCTACTTACTTATTTTGTTAGCTGTTGGAAGTCACCTTTCCATACAGAAACCCGAAAGACCGCATGAGTCCTGAGGAACTCTTGAACCATCCTTTCGTTCGGCTCCCTAAAGTCACAATAACTTCTCCTCCATCTTGCACATCTGGAACTTGGTTGTTGCCTTATGTGATACAGCATGTTGTGAACCCGGGGAACCTCCAAGGAGTGAGTACTGTAGGCACAGTTGTCATGGTATCTTCCATATTATTGTGTTTCGGTTCTTCTTACTTAATCAGAGATATCTCCCAAATTCCCCGATGGAATACACAATCTTAGTAGGGCGACATAAAGTTACTACCGAGACACCAATAACTGATGTCCTGTTTCAGGATGTATGAGCATTTAAAGTTAGCTGTTTGTGGAGTCATTACTAATAAGATCGTATCTGACGGATTTGTATGCATTCACAACAACCTTTCTCCTGATGCTTCAGTACCTCTCAGAGAGGAGGAAGTTCCTGTAATTGATGTAGGCTTCACTTGCCTGTCAATACACCTGATATTAATTAATATCAGATTTCAGCTGTTCGTAAATTTGACCAGATGCTAAAACAACTGCGTCTCCTTCAGTACGTGCTTAATACCGTAGAAAATTTCCTTGCAGCAGCAAGGTAGGTCAGTTGATACGAAAATAGTCCATGAAACCAAACTACAGCAATATAAATACCATGGAATTGGTTAATGAGTGGAAGATTACAAAAGAGCACATACAGCGCCAAATGCCACTTCTGCGTGAAAGGCTTGCAGTGGTACACTACTAATACCCTTTTTTTTTGGTTTTGAAAACCTCAGTGTAACCAAATGGTGCTCTCTGCTGCGCTGTCAGCCAGTGAAAATCTGTCTCTTTCAGATTTCGTTGCATCCATTATTGTCCCGGACTCAACTGCATGTTACCAACAAGGTATGACAATACAAAAGTTTTCGCTTAACCTGTTACAAAGATAACTGGCTCAATACAGTCGATGCAATTTCAAAGAGGTGTTATGTAACTCTTTGTTTTTTTTTTCTTAAAAAAAAAACCTAGAATACCGGAGCACGAACTTGCCTTCTCACAGATGTTCGATCTCTATAGGATGGCAGCTGAGCAAGCTACAGGTCCATATCCTTCTCATTGATATTTAGATATAATTGAAGCACTTTTGTTTAGCCACCCCCGATACGAATGCGGGTCTTAGTGTACAACTATGCTACCATACTTGTGTAACTACTGATCCACCCACACTCAAATTAACTATCTGAGTAGATCACTTTCTGGTCCACCTTTTCGATTGTAGCAACAATGATAAACTGTCCTGAATCCTTCTCATCTCGACTTATCGCAGGCATTTCTCCTCCTTTGCTTTGTGAGCCTCAACTCTGACTCACTTAAGCAAGAGACGAACAAAAAAAGTTGTGCAACATCATCGATGCCCAATTTAACAGTGTTGTAGCTGTAATGAATGCTGTTAACAAGTTCTCTCCTTCTCCACATTTCCCAGTTTAACACCTTTATCCCTTTATCCCACTAGTTGCACCCCAAGAAACCTTGCGGAGAAGACAGCTAGTACTCAAAGCGGGGCCCAAAACGCTTTGCAAGAGTAAACGCTCCTAATAATCTTGTTTCCTTGACTAACTCTACAAGGAACGTTACGAAGATCTTTGGAATGCAGCTCACATTTAAAGCCCAACCCAGTGCGGACACCCTGGCCCGGTATTTGGAAAGTTGTTTTACCCCTCCAGCTGTTTGTATGTACTGCCAGTACATCTCCTTTACCCCAACGAAAATCCTCTCTGTAGGTTCTAGAGAACCACCAGCAGCACCTTGCCCAAGATGTATTGAATTGCACAAACAGAACAAATTACTTTCAGGGCTAATACGGCAGAGCTACTCCACCGACGTAACTCCTTTTTTCAGAGGACTCCAGGATGTTTGTGCTCAGGAAGCACTTCGCCTCTCTGGTTCTCTTTCGCGAACATGATTATTAGCACATGTTCGACAGTTTCCTCACAAAACCGAAAAATCAACTACTGAGAAATAAGCCAGAAAACACATGAATTTTTTTTTCTCGCCTTTTGGCTTTTAAACGGTTGTTTTGCCAGACCAACAAAAAAAATAAAAACCAAATACAATACAATGGCCACAGCCACAGCCAACACTGACGCCCTCCTTAGCGAGCACACTCCAGTCCTTGTGATTCGCTCGGTGAGAATAATTACTACAAGTAAAACCAATTGGCTCTTTCCTAACCTTTGGAGTTAGATTTTCAACAAATACGATACCGACCACAACAACGTCTTGGACCCGTTGGAGCTCCGAGTAAGTTTTTTTTCCTCTCCCTTTTATTATCAGTTTAAACTGCCGTTGTGGTGCTTATCACTGCTATGCAGAAATTATTCTATGACCTTGGGTTCCTGTTGAACCCTACGGAGCTCGCTCACGTAGTTGAGGCGGTAGACAAGAATCACAACCACGTAATTGAGTTTGATGAGCTGGCTGCCTGGTGGCACCGTGCTGACAAGTACAAGGCCATTCCAGCCGACGTTCTTCGTGCCCGGAAGCAGGCTGCAAGTAAGTTCCTGTGTATCTGTGCTGTATAAATTAGAAATTAATGTATGGTAGCGGGAATACCCTCACTTCGTTAATTGCCCTGCCGGCATATTATATCTCCTAAATTATTTATGTTTAACACAGTACCGAATCAGAAACTCACCTTTACCTCCCTCAATTTGAATTTAGCATACTTTGCCAAATACGACACCAATCAGAACGGCGTTCTGGAATTGGCAGAGTTCAGGAAAGTCTGGGCTGACCTCCTTGCAGCGTCTGCTGTGAGTGAGACGGTCGAAGAGGCCATCCACAAACTGGACAAGAACAACGACGGCATGATTCAGTTCACAGAGGTTTGTAACTTGTTTGGCTTATTCCCTTCTCACAATTCCCCACAGTTCGTTGAGCTCACCAAGAACCGCTTCCAGCTTTAATCCGGTTATTTAACTATTAGCCCTTAAAAAGTTGAAAAAAAAAAGAAATGCAACAGAAGAGTGTTTTCTTTCTGCGTGGGCACCCTCGTAACGAGGTTTTTATGGGGTTTCCATTTTTCCTCTTCCCTTTTTTACAGGAAATTTTGCCCCATAATAACTCTCCAGCATACCGGGAATAAAATCGAACCGGGTGCCTTGAACGTTTTTCATACTTACCTGGTACTCACGGACACTGATCAACAAGGGTGCCTCGTGTGGTTCCGTCCCGGTCTTTGCACTCTGGTCTGGGATGAGCTTTGGGATTCTCGAAAGGGAATCCCTAGTACACAATTTTTGTTTAGCCGGAGTTTGCGTTTAGGCGCAACTCCTCCAATAAATAGAAAAAAAGACCTCGAAAAAATTTGGGCAGTGGGTTTGAGTTCCAGGGTAATTGATTGTCAGAAAGAGCACTTCTAATGATGGAGAATTTTTATTAGCTTTTGTCTGGGGGTGGAGGGATGTATATTGTGGCACTGTTCTGGTCAGCTTCTGGGTGGTGAGGGGTCTTAGAAACCACAACTTTGACTTTGGCTGCCGCAGCAGGAACCGTGGATAGCACAGCCGGGCCACCAACACACCCTCCCTCACAGGCCATCACCTCCACAATGCTTCCCGGCGGGTGTTTTCTAGCGTAGGCCTTCAGCTGCTTCACGCTCTCCACGTTCAATCCATTGATCAGTGTTAGTGTTGGAACTGTTGTGCCAGACGTAGATGTAGCTGTGAAGAATGACTTGACAGCGCCAGATACACCACCAGTGACTGCAAAACCTCGCCCCTCTCTCTTTCCGACTTCGAATCCCTCAAGGGGGGCAAACGTGGTGAGCTGCGGGTTTTCGTTAGTAATCAAGGGGGGAAAGACAGGGGTAGATACATCAAGACCACGGCCGTGAATCATTGCAAACAGCTCCATGAAAGAAAGAGCAAAATCGGTAGCAGGATCACGTAGAGCCTCTGCTCGTTTCGCAACGCACGGACCTGGGCAAGTTACACCAGGCAGTAACTTCAAAAAATGTACCAATAAAGACTGGGGTGCATCCAGGGTACTTCTCTCTTGCCAAAAGACCTGTGTAATGTAATGGTGATCGAGTAGTTGACATAGCATCCTCCAAGTCAGGGATGTGTTTTTTCACACAGTTGACATATCTTTTCAGTCATACAGTTAATGAAAAGGACAGCAACTGTATACACACGCTGGGCAACAAGATGTTGTCATAAAATCTGGTTTCCCCTTGGAAGTTCGGAGACTCCTCACGTGTGCCAATTCCGTAGCTTCCATTTGAGCAACCAGGTCAGCACCAACTGACACCTACATCTTGTTAATACAACCCGTTGTCAATGCAGAAAATACATCAAGAGCGGCATGAAATCCCAAGCCCTTCACCAACCCAGCAGCCAATACAGCAACGTCCACTTTACAGTGTCCAACAATTGCAGGAGCCAAAAGAGCAACTACTTTTTTAGTCGGGTCAGCAAGTGCCTTAAGAACATCAATCAATTGGCTCTTAGGCATGACAGCTCCGAAAGGGCATGAACGTTGGCAATTGCCGCAGAAAATGCACTTATTGAAGTCAAATCTTCCAAGTGTCAGTGAGAAACTTAGCTAGGTGTGGAAGTACTTTTTATGCCCGTCATCTAGTGCGGTAATAGCACCAACAGGACATGTTGCCAGGCAGGGAATAGGGATGTTAACAATGGCATGATAAGGGCACGACTTCTGGCAAATTCCACCTGCACGACGAGTAAGGTAAATCATATAAATTCTCTGGACATTTAATGCACAAAGAGGGGTTAATGCGAGCTCTTCCAAGTTCGTGGTCTATTGCTGCTTTTGGACAATTAGAGGCACATGGCCTTGCTATGCATGACTGTTACGTAAAGGGCATGAGGAAAAGATAGCTGCAGTAGGAAATCACCTGGCAAGCATCAGTAACAAAGTAGCGCTGGCGTGAGCACTTGTGACATGCCTACGTGAGAACAAAAAGGTAAGACTACAGGGTAAAAAAATGAAACTTGATCAACCTCCTGAATTACAGTAAGAACTGGTTCCACAACCTGGTCTGTGGTACGTGCAAGAGCACGAGTTGCATAGCTGGCAAGTCGTGTTAGCTCATCGGTTTCGTCCTCTATGGCAAATCCAAGGGAAGCAATGATGCGGTATCGGATCATGGCACGGTCACGGTAGATACAACAGCCTGAAAATGGAAGATTACTTCCAAAGAGTAAAACCTGTTAACACACGGGAAGCATGCTCCGAGTCCTTGGGACGCATCGAAATGGGCAGGCGATCAATTTCATCCACCAGAGTTCCGGCAAAGAACATCCTCGATATCTCCTCTTTTTTTTGGAGCATTATGAAGAGTATCACACAAGGACATAGTATAGTATTCAATTAGTTCAGTATACTCCACACCTCCATCACACAAGGAACACACCCAAAATGTGAGTTTCAATGTAATTGACCTCATTGTCGAATTTGTAGTGGTCCTTTGGCTCCACCCTCGGCCTCGCCTGCACAGGTTGCGCCATAGCCGAAGAGGTATTAATGGGAGTGGCAGGGACCGTGGCAGCAGGTGTGCAAGTGACGCCCACCGTAGCCGTTGCTGCGCTGGTACTTGGTTGCGTCGCGGGAGTGGCCGCCACTGCTGTAGTACTGCTAGTGGATGTCGTTGCTGATACGATATGTTAAAAAAAAAAAGCCGGAAAAGCGAGAGGGAAAAAGCGACAACAACTCGAAGAGCACAGCGCGACTGAGATCTTGCATATTTGTTTTGTTTGGTTTATAACACTCACCCATTCGATGTTGGTCCAACGCCTGGGATTTTTTAATTAATTTGATTCGAGTGCCAGCGGGCGACGAAAAGTTTTTCGTGAATATGGTTCTGATTTTTTTCCAGGGGATGAGTAAGAGGGTGTGGTGTAACAAACAGTGGAGGCTTTTGTTTGGGTTTTTTGTGCAAAGTGTTGGGTGATGAGGTTGGTTGGTAACTATTTGTTTACTTCTGAGGCTGTGACTGAGGGTCACCCTGATAAGGTTGTGGAACTTTTGTTTGTGTGTGGGGTGCAAAGCTTAACATGCACCTAGGTTTGTGACCTTATCAGTGACAGTATTTTGGATGCAATATACTCGAAGGATCCTCATGCTAGAGTTTCTTGTGAGTGTGTGGCTGGAATGGGTTTCGTACTGATTACTGGAGAGATTACAACGTCGGCTATTGTGGATTATCAAAAGATAGGTTTGTGGTTTTACGGAAGTCATACAACCTAACTCGGGATGCAAGCGCGTGGTGTTTTGAAAGATGTTGGATATACCAAGGCACAGTACGGATTTGAGCACGAAAGTGTAGGGGTGCTGATCTCAATACACGAGCAAAGCCCGGACATTGCATTGGGTTACTGATGTTTCACCCTTTATAAAAATCTGAAGCAAAGTAGGTGTTGCTAGTGATGAAAACATGGGAGCTGGAGATCAAGGTATGATGTCAGGCTACGCTACAAATGAAACTCCGGAAATGATGCCAATGCCTATACTACTTGCACATCGATTAGCAGAGAGACTGGCAGAAGTAATGCTAAAGAAGCTGCAAGCATGTGGTGTAATTCTCTATACTTTTTTTAGGTCCGAAAGGATGGAACGATTCAGTATTTGAGACCTGATGGCAAAGCACAAGTAACAGTGGAATATGTGAACAACATACCCCAAAGACTCGATGCAGTTGTGATTGCTGCCCAACACGACCCGGAGGCAACTCTTCCCCAGGTTCAAGAATGCAGATATTCAATAATAACTTTCTGGTGCAGATTAAAGCAGACATCAAGAAATACGTAATAGAGCCTGTATGCGGTAAATACCTGGATGAGAACACCAAATTCTTTATCAACAATACTGGAAGATTTGTAATTGGAGGTCCCGTTGCAGATAGTGGTTGTACAGGACGAAAGATAATTTCAGATACATACGGAGGTGAAATACCAGTTTCTAAATAACTATGTTGAAAGAGACGCCTAGGTGTAGGGAATCATGGAGGCGGAGCTTTTTCTGGAAAGGACCCATCAAAAGTGGATCGAAGTTCTGCATATTTTGCTCGATATATAGCAAAGGTACATAGGCTAGATCAGTTGTCAATTTGATTATTCTGATGTTGACAGAATATTGTGGCAGCTGGGTTGGCAGATAGAGTGGAAGTACAACTTGCTTATGTGATTGGGTGTTCGAATGCCATAAGTTTCTTCTTGGATACCTATGGTACACATAAAATCGAACCCATGAAAGTATGGTCCCTCTCAAGCAGAAAATGAAAGAAGATATTAAATGAAACTCAAAAAAAAACAACCAAACACCAGATTGTGGAACTTGTGAGGAAGCACTTTGACTTTAGACTAAGTTCAATTGTGCGTCTGCTTGACCTGAGGCGTCCAATATACAAGCTGACAACGAATTATGGGCATTTTGGCCGCCCCCTTCCTGAATTCACATGGGAGTTGACTGACGTTGCACCCAAGTTGGCCCGCGACGCTGCCGAGATGCAAACCCAGTCCACGGGCAGTGAATAACCATCCCTCCACCTCAACTTATTCTAAAGAAAAATAAGTAAACCTCGCGAGAAGTTGCAATTGAATATTTCCCGTGAGAAAAAAAAATTCATACAAAGTATAAACATAGCACACTGTAGTAGCATTTGATGACCTCGGATTGCGGAAATATAGCCTGTATCTATTTGTTTTGGTAAAAGTTAGAAGGATATCTCCCAGTCAAGAATAAAGAGTGTTTCAGTGAAAGCACGTGCCCATCCCCTATTGGTTATTGGTCCACCCAAATGATTGCCTTTGTGGACTAACCGCCCTTCGTATATTTCCATTTCCACCAGCCTTGGAGAGGCTCACTCGTGTGCAGCCACAATTGTCCACCAATTCAACGGAAAGAAAGCAGAACGTCATATGGAAACCGCACAGGCGTCCTGTCCTATTCCTCCCATAACAGTACCACGTTGGAATCCCCTCGCTGAAGAAGCACTGCATCACGAAATAGTGATGGTTCCGGGAACCAGACGAGCACTTCCAATCTTTTTTTTTCCTCTTCGAAATATGAAGTGGAGATGAGATGGTGCTTCCATCACCAAGAGACGAATCACAATGCTAAAAAGGCGTGTACTTGACTAAGAAGAAAGGGCTTTCAACCTTATTGTATTTTATACATGCTGTTCACTAGAAAACATTGTTGGTTGGCAAAATCTCAAGGAGGGATTCATGTTGATGGAGGAGCTGTATGAGCCTCACCACTTCTTCAATTGTTGATTCGCTGAGGTGCTTTGAGCTCAGCAGAGTGCGGGCCCATTCTTTTATTGTTGCCCATGTGGCAGGCTTGATGTGCTCTTTTCCAAGAATGTTGGTCTTGGAAAAATACTGTTGTTGATGTTATTGGTGCAAAGTTAGTTGTGTGGTTGAAATGAATATAAGCATACAGAAGCTATGTGTGGAATGGGGTAATTCTCTTGTATCCACATTATGAGTTGGGCAATCCCATCACCAGAGTAATCTGATGAAAGCAGTGAATAATTATGCAGTGCTGTAGACTCGTTCGTAACCAGGGTTTAGAAGGGCAGCAGAAAAACTTGATAGAAGTTTTTCCCAAGGCAGAGTAAGAAACTCACACAAAAAGTCTCTATGTCCCATTGAACAGTCGCAAATCAATTCCACTCTTGTCCTTTGATTAGTGCACAATGGAATTAAAACTAACAAAGTCCACTGCAAGTATTTCAAACATAGCAACCTCACTCACATCCAACGAATGTTCATCAAATTTTCTACACTTTTTTCCTCGGTTCCAGGTTTTATGGTTGGCTTCCCAGCCAATCTGCGCTTCACCATTTCTCTGATGCCTTCTGGGCCACAGGAAAGAAGTGGTATATTATTTGAGTCCAAATACAGGATTTCTAATTCATTTGCTGTCTTGTTAACAACAATGCAGAACTTTGAGCTGTTAAGTCAAGGAAATCGAGAGAATGAAGTACCCAGTGTGAAGTACTTCCAACAACGAAAGCATGAGTAAAATTGTGAGAATTGGCACAGGCCTGGAAAGTCTTATAGAGTTGCGATGCTTGGTCTGCTTCAAAGAGGGAATTTGACACTGAGTTCTGACTGAAATCTAGAAGATTTGAAAAGTTTCTAAATCTCCGTGTAAGTACCTGGTAAAGCCGTAATATCTTGAGGAGACAGACCACATAAATCCTTCAAAAAGATTTCATCCTCAACAATCTTGTACCTTCAGAGTTGAGAAGAGTAAAGGGGAACAAAGGTGCACTCACAAGTACTCCCTCTCCAAAATTCCTGCATCAATATCTTTGGTTGTCCATGGGAAGTATCTTTTGTTTTCTATTAAAAGACTGTCAAGAGCTCTTTTAATAACTACTTGTTGCCGTTTCTCACAGCTTCTTTTTTGAGATAGTCCTGTGTGTGACATATAAACGATTGAAACCCTAGTAAAGGTGAATGAAATGCAAGAAGAGCACATTACCCACTTGGTATACTTGCAATTTCTTCGAGGGTTTCTCTGCTCACCTTTAAGTTTGGACATAGTGCACATACCCGAAATACAATTCCTGCATTATAAAGTGCATGATAGCCACATCTTCAAAGCAAATGTCAATATCACTATCACCCCCACGAATACAGGAATAAACAAGAACATTGAGAATGAATACATGTATGGGTTCCACTGGTGCACAACAGCCACCTGCCAAATGGGTTTATCTGGGTGCTTTTCCAAACACACTATTTCACTGGAACCAACCCCTCTCTTCAGCTTAACTCCGACCTCCCCACTTGATATCCTTCTCGTCCCATCACTCAACCTGCTACTACTCCTACTACTACTATCATCACACCTCCCACCAGTATTAGAATCCAGAAGGTCGCGGGTCGCAGTTTCCGAGTCTGTTTCCGTTTCTATTATTGTTGTTGTTGTTGCTGCTGCTGCTGCTGCCGCCGCTGCTGCTGCTGTAGAAGACTCGGTCGCGGCGTCGTGATCCGTTGCCTGCACTGGGCCACGCGCCTCGCAGCCGCCTCTGTAGGGGTACATGTCATAACCCCAGCAGGACGTGGACGCGCTCGCGGGGGGGTCCGCCCGCGTACTCAGCACCTCGGGCCCCAGCACCCTCACCGCTCCGCTCACGCGGAATCGCTGCTGCGGCGCCGTCTCCGCCGAAGGCGCAGCGGTCACAACGTCCTTGCCGCCCTGGCTCACGGGCTCTGCGCCGCTCTCGCTCCCGCCCAACGAGGCAGCGACGGCAGCGGGGCTGAGAGGAGGGGCGTCGCGCACGACCCAGCGGATCACGCCCTCCACCCACCAGCGGGCCCAGTCTCGGTCGGCGGGGCTGGGATTGATCTCGGGCGGTGCAGCGTTGCCTTCCGTGGTCATTTGTGTGTTGAAAAAATGCCACGATGATAAGGAAAAGCACAGCGTTCCGGTCTGTTGATTATTTTATTCCGCCATTTCGTTGGAAGCAAGCTCGTTTACCCTTGGGGGTAAATCATCGAGTTATTTCCGTCAATAAATAGGTTCTCTTCCGAAATACAGTATGGCAGGGCTCACGTCGACTCAGCCACAGAAGGTACGCACAAAGACAAAGAGTTTTTTGTTTGCGAAACGGACACACAGCCGGGATCGTGGTTCAAATACACCGAAGGCACACTGGACAAATGGGACAGCAGATACAAGTGCGTGGTGTGCGACGCTCCTGCATTTCAGCCTCTGGTTCACGACTGTGGTGCTTGGCTCTGTGAGGCTTGTTGCTGCGGAATGGTATGCTGTTGAATGTTTCTATTTCGGATTTCTACTGGCCCAATGTTCAATGTCTCACTGTCAGTGACACCACACCACCTTCGATAGTATTCGGGGCACTAACGGATGTAATAAAAGAGTACGACATGTCTGATTTGTGAGGAGGAACTGGAGGGAAGACTGAAACCTGTAATGGCAAAACCTATCGTCGCAAAACTATTGACCATTCAAGTGCACTGCCCTGTTTGCCAGGAAATATTCAATCGAGAATCACTCCTCTCCCACATTCCGCATTGTCCAATTGGTTAGTGCACAAGCTACTCAAAATTCACCCTTTTAAATCAAATCACAGACTGCCCAAAACAGTGCGGAGTAAAAGTAGCACCTATTTCTCAGGCAGAGCACGAACAAACTGATTGCCTAGCTGTGCTTGTGATTTGCGATCTCTGCCGAGCATCTGTTACAAGGAGATCAATGAAAGATATGTCACACAGACAATTGGATTGCCCAATTAGTAAAACCCCTCCCAATTTACTGAGTCTGACCTGCGATTGTTGAAAAAAGATTGCCCAAATGGATGTGGGGAAAACGTGAAACCAAGGCAGCTGGATGATCACCAATCAACATGTACCAAAGTGTCAGTCGCGTGTTGCTCCCAGTTCTGCACGTGGACTGGACTGAGGTGCGGTCTCAGTGAGCACATTCAATCTTGTGTTCTTGTCAAAACGAACCCTGTGTTGACCTCCCTGGCTTCTGAGAATAGAAGACTGACAGATCAGCTGGAAAACCAAGCTAGAACGATCAAGGGAATGGAAGAAAGATCCAAGCACGAAATGTTGGAAATCATGGCAAGTATGCAACAGCTGACAAAACAACTGGAGATGTTGAAGAGTATACAACCACCCCTGAGAGTTAAGTTCACAACACTCAATGGCCTTTTCAACACTGGGCCGACCATTGTGGACTATGTGTCACCATTCCAGGCAAGAGTAACGCTGTCAGGCGGGATTCAACAATGGGTGGTTCCTGTAACTGGAAACTATAAACTCACTGCCATTGGTGCAAGTGGTGGCGGCCCGAATGGGGGGCTTGGAGCCATTGTTGTAACAACTTTGAACCTGCAACGAGGACAAACAATCAACATACTCGTTGGACAAACGGGTGATGGTTCATGGGTAGGTGGGGGTGGGGGTGGGACATTCGTGTGGGAGAACGGAGCCACGGTGCAGGGCAGTGCTGCACCCACAACAAATGGCAAGATTCTGGTCTGTGCCGGCGGCGGTGGTGGTGCTGCTGGGATCAGACGGGGAGACCCAGCCTATTGCAAAGACTATTGGAGTGTTGGTGGCAAAGGGGGGAAGGGCGGCGGAGGCTGCGGTGCTGGGTGGTTGTCTGATGGTGGCCCCAGTGAGAAGGGTGCAGGTCCGGGCCTCACCCCCATGCGCGGTGGTACTGGTGGTGCACCACATCCTAGTTATAGTGGTCGTGGGAGTGGTGGGTTTGGCGGGGGTGGTGGTTGTGGTTGCTGGGACAAAAGGAGCGGTGAAGAGAGTTCCACGGTTGATTTTGGTGGTGGCGGGGGTGGCTTCAGTGGTGGTAACTCTAACCTCGAGGGTGGCGGTGACGGCGGCACCTCGTTCATTTTCAATAAGAATACCCGGGTTGGGTCCTACAGTCGTCTGGCACCAGCACCTTGTGAGGGTTCAGTTGTCTTTCAACTGTTACCACCAAAAACCTTGGAACCCCTTTTTGGCTAGTGAGGTCGATGTAAAACGTTCTTTATTAATTATCTTATGGCTTGTGAGGGGGTTCTGAAGGTTTCACAGCAGTTGGATTGGTGCTTGTGGTTGATGTGTTGGGTCCAGTGGTTGGTGTTATTTGTGTAGGTGTGTCTTCCTGTGCATCACTGTCATTGGGATCAAGACAGAACAAAAGAGGGTCTGGGTCGAGAACAGGGAAAAGAAACCTTTTGGGAGTGTTACTTGCATACCCCACATGCGACCCTCAACCATACTTTTCACTGTTCCAGGGTCTCAGTCTAATAGCGAGTGTGAATAATAATAATAAAAATGAGTCATTACATGGAGTCAGGAGTAAAGTGCTTCACGTGTGTCATGTGATCCAGAAGTAGTGTCTTCGATGCAAATATAGTATAACACTGCACGCAAGTATTGTTTTTAACAGAGCTCCGTATGAAATTAACCAACATAACAGTATCGTAGTACGTCAACTCTTACATTACAGGCACTGATATTAGATCGGAAGGATTTAACAACAAAACCGCACCCCATTTGGATTGTATTGCTGTCAAATTGAATAAGTGTTGCTCAGAGCAATGAGAAAGCATGAATGCCGAGCTATCGAATGTCATATCACAGAATAAACACAGGCAACATGTGTCAGATGCCTTTGGTTCTTCCTGCCAGTCGTCAATGGTGTCTCCAGTAGGGTCCTCCTCTGAGTCTTCATTCTCTCTTGGGTTTTGAAATAAACTGAGAGGAAACAGGGGAACGCTTGTTACCTCAAGGCCTGCTCGGGTGTGTAACTTGAAATGAAGAACCTGTCATACAGTCTTGTACTTGTTTAGTGTGGCTTAGGAGAAATTAATTATTAGTTCAATGCGGACTCATGTAGTACGGTAGTTTTGGGTTTATTCGCATATGTTTCTTGGTCTTCATGTGTTTTTTGAGAACTTGTTGACCCTTGAAAATACGTTCACAGTAGATACAACAATAGCTGTTGCGAAAGAAATGAGTATTTCAATGATGAAGTTGAACACACTTGTTGAATTTTGACCGTAGCAGCTCAATCAAATCAGCAACATATACAAGATTGTCAGGATTTCCAATTTTGAATTTGTGTTGGATAGCCATGTGCAGTACTAGTGGTGCCCTGCA
>JAHLWZ010000851.1:2904-75133 GCA_020536535.1 Pelomyxa schiedti
GTAGCTGGGGCACTACTGGCACCCACCACACTTGACATTTAGAGTTTGTTTTACACTGTAATAAATTTCATTTGACCCCTGATTTTGCCTTTTTTTTTTTTTTTTTTTTTTTTTTTTGAATTTAGGAAGTAGCAAGGTGAATGTGGGATAAAACCTTTGGTAAGCTGGTGTCCTCAGCATTTGGCAGATGGATAAATGCCGCAGGTAACATGCCTCGCTTCCGGTTGCTTGATTTTATCACTTTGTACCTTATTGCAAATAGAGTGCGATACAATGTTTCATTGCAGTAGTATCTTGTGAGTGTCAAAATTACCAGAGGTTGGTTTTGAGACGTACGTTCCCGCGTCTCTGCTCCAAGCCTCTGTAGCGTTGTGCAGTCCAGAAAGTATATTTGTCATTGAAATGTATGACAAATCTGAGGAGAAAACGTAAGGTCATAGTTTCACAAAGCAGCCAAACCGGCAGTGATTGGAATGACGTCAGGGCCTCCTTCGTGAATGGGGACCTGAGTATTATTCACTTGCTCTGCCAGAATCTAGGTGAAGGTTTGTTTGTGGAGAAATGTAAGACAAAAGAAAACATTAGCGCCAATGGTTTCTAACTTCAGACCATGTGCTACGTTCTCCAAGCCGAGATGGATTATGGCTTGCCAGGGAATTACGTCATTTTCCATGAGGTAATTCTGTACTCTTGTACTGCCAGTTTCGTTAACAGGGAGAATGTAATCAGTGATTAAGGGTAAAACAGAAGAAAACAGCGACGGCAAAAAGGATATCCAGCTCTCCCAGCATATTATCATTGTTGGAAATCCCTCGTAGGTCGTCTGGGCACAAACCCCATCAAGAGCCTCTGCCACCTAAAAATCACACAAAAAAAGTAAACGTTTACGCCCTCCGTAATCCTTCACACCTGTTGGGACGGATTTGTAGTGTAGTTACCTTTGAAAAAGATGAGACGGCATCCCTCCCCCTGAACAAAAACTAGATACCAAATGGCAAGAAACCAGTGACAAGCACTTTGTACGTAGTGGCTGCCGATAGTGACAGCGACACCAGCGCACCAACGACAACCCACCACAACAGTTTCATGACGATGCGAGAAACAACAAGAGAGAAGATCTAATGGCAGACCGCCCACTCCAGCGGGAGATTTTATGTAAAGTGAAGCTATTAGAAATGAGGGCCCATTGGGGTGTCAATGCGAAATGACACGCAGGGGAATAGTGTCACTCTCAATAAGGGGTTTCCAATCTCTCACAACGGCAGGAAAAGATGTCTTTCCTGGAAAGCAGTCATTTGAGAAGATTTATTTTCTCAAACAAAAAACCAAAAAACTTGAACAAGACCGAACACCGGACTTCATCTACGTCGTAACGTCGCTGGTTTTTTCCGCATCGCTATTAACTGGGTTGCTTGTCGCACTTCCGGGCCTCGAGATCTTGCCCTCGAATCTCGCCCTGAATGGCTTCTTCTTCGTCTTCTGCGTCGACATCTGAATCTCCTCGCTTTTACTACTATTCTTCATCGCTGTTGTCGTCATCTTCTTCTTCGGTGGGGATAACTCCCGGTGACACTGCCATCGTGCTTTTGTCAGCGGCTCTTGTTTGTCTTATGACCCCTGGGCTGGCGTTTTTCTACGGCGGCCTGGTGCGGAGAAAAAATGTGCTTAACATCATGTTACAGAATTTCATTTCCATGGGCCTTGTTACAAGTACACTCGTCCTCCCACTACAATTTCCAATTTTCCTTATTCTTTTGTTGGCGATAGCGATATGGTATCTTGGAGGATTCTCCCTAGCCTTTGGTGAAGACCAAGGTGGAGTTATTGGGTCACTTGAATACTTTGGTCTGAGAAAAGTTGGGATGAAACCTAGCCCTGTCTATGCTCCAACTATTCCATTCCTCGCTTTCTTTGTCTTCCAGGTTTCAACCAGCCTTCCATACTACAGTATCCAAAATTTATCGTGAGGAGTTAGGAAATGTTTGCTATTATCACGCCGGCACTTATCACTGGTGCTATTGCTGAGCGTGTCAATTTTTCCGCTTGGACTATCTTCTTGGCTCTGTGGTCTCTACTGGTTTATATCCCAGGTACTACTGTCCATCGCTCTTCAAGCTTGTAACTATTGACAGTGTGCCATTGGGTTTGGGGTCATGGTGGCTTTCTCTATGACCTTGGCGTAAAAGATTTTGCAGGCGGACTTGTAGTGCATTGTACAGCTGGTATGAGTGCTGTGGCCGGGGTATTGGTAATTGGACGGAGGAGACTTGTAGACGAGAGTGGCCCTCACAATGTGGCTTATGTAGCACTGGGCACCGGTCTATTGTGGTTTGGATGGTTTGGTTTCAATGGCGGCTCGGCCCGAGCAGCAAACGCTGATGCTGCAATGGTATTCTTTTATTTGTACTGTTTCATTTATTTATCCCACACAGGCCTACGTTACAACTGATGTCTCGGGTTCAGCTGCGATGATGGTTTGGGTTGTTCTGGACCTCATCAAAAACAAGAAGCCAAGTATGGTTGGCATGCTGACAGGTGGCGTTGCAGGCCTCGCAACTGTTACCCCATGTGCTGGCTGTATGTGCCCTATCAATATGAAGCTATTTACACTCTTACTTGTAGATATTAGACCCTGGGCAGCATTTTTAATCGGGCTATTCGCCTCCACTATGTCTTATGGGGCAGTTCTCATAAAGAAGAGAGTAGGATGGGATGATGCACTTGGTAGGTGATCTTCCTTACTCCTTGTCACTCAATGTTCTAGATGTGTGGGCATGCCACGGAGTTGCTGGTACTCTTGGGGCCATACTACTGGGAGTATTTGCACAAGAGAGCGTTGCCGGTGTTTCTGGTCTTATTGAAGGCAATTTTCGCCAGTTTGGCATTCAAGTTGCCGCTGCAGCGATTGTAGGAACCTGGTCGATCCTGGTAACCGTAGTACTACTTCTGGCGATCAACCTTGGAATCAGGATTCGAGTGCCTGAGGATGTTGAATTGGTTGGGTTGGATATGATTACCACTGCAGACCATGGCGCGTATGACTATGACCGTGAGGCTGGGTCATTAGCCGAAATGGGTAGTGGCGAAGATATTATAAAGGATCCCAGTGGAGAGGAATTTGACAATACTCACACTCCACTGGGAACAGGTGATGTACAACTAGAAGACATCGTTGTGGAACCTCCGCAACCCTCTCACATTGAGGAAGCGGCAACGCCACACGACGAGAACCTCTACACAACACCAACAGCCACCACCACAACCACAACAACCACCACAGACACAAGCATGTCCGGCAGTACCGGAACTACTTGTACTTGTACAAGCACCAGCACCAAAAGGAAAATACGGAGCAGAAAACCCAAACAGCATCAACACAACCCACACAACGACGAAAAGCCACCCGAGGAAGGCCACCAACCCCACAGGCCGAAAAAAAAGCGAAGAAAACCCTCTTCCGGCCATGAGCTGTGAGCCGCCTACCCTTTTATAATAAACTTGAACATAACGAAAACCACAAACTGTGATGACAGTTGATTCGGGAATCACCATTCGGTTAATCTGCACCTACCAGGTACAGAATCTAGTTTGATGTCCCGGACAATACGTCAGGTGCGAGTTTTACAATAAAATAACAATAAAAAAAAAAGCAAAGTACCATGGACGTGGATAACGTACAGAGGGTGGTAGTAGATCGGAGCAACGCAAGTGGCGGGGGGCCTTTGGATCTACCCCACGCAAGCAGCGGCAGCCGCCATGTGCATCACCACCACCATCGGCACCGCCACGCACACGGCCAAGATCAGGGCGAGTCGCCGCCGCCGCCGCCGTGCGCGCTTTCTGGCTTGATGGCGCTGTCTATGGCGGCGCAGATGGGGAAGCAGCCGAGTCACGCTGCTTTCGTGCCGCCCAAGATGGGCTCGTTTGGTTTGCCGACGGCGCTGGAACAGGTGGGGGAGGAGGATGATGGTGATGATGACGATGACATGTCGCCAGGGTTGCCTGGATTTGCAGAGTTGGTCAAAAACATAGGTTTGGAAATCTTCCATGCGGATTAACACCCACACTAATTACGAAAGGGCCCTCCTCCTCGGAGACTCCGGTCGCGGAGAGTCCTTTGAGGGAAGAAATGCATATCAAGCAAGCTCAATTACAGCAACGGCAACTCCTCGCCTTACTGCAACAACAACAGCAACAGATACAGCAGCAGCACTTGGTTCAACTCCAGCTCCAGCAACAGCTGGCCATGCAACACCAAGAACAAATGAGAATCCAAATGCAAATCCATCAACGCCAAATGCAAGTTGAACAAGAAGAAAAACAACGCCTCGAGCGTCTTCGACAGCAACGGATCCAGCAAGAGCTCGAACAACAGCAACAGCTCCTGCAGCAACAAGAGCAAGCCTCCCCAATAATGTATACAGCTAAAGCAAAGCGAAGGCCACCTAATATGGACAAAAGCAAACTCTACTGCCACCAGTGTGGGAAAAGAGAGACTCCAGAGTGGAGGAAGGGTCCTGACGGTCCTGCTACGTAAGTGCATCCTTGCCTCCCCAACCCAACAACCGCTTTAGGTTGTGCAATGCATGTGGCCTCCAATGGAATACCACAGTGAAAATGATGGCATGCAGGAGTGTCAACCCAGCAACCACAGGTCCTCCCATTCGTGGAGCACCATGGATGCAACACAACCAAACACCACAAAGCCCCGCCACCCCCGCAACCCCAACAATGTCCAGTCCCCTCCCACACCGCACGGGCCCAGCTCAAGTCACAGCATCCACTCCCAACAGCTACAGCCTTCCAGAACAGCAACACACCAAACCAAGCACTAGTACCACAGCCAGTACAACAACACCCACCCACGCATCGCACTCGCTCAACTTGGGAAAAATCCTCACCGGGCACGGTATCCTGGAAGCATACCCTGACTCTCTCATCAGTTTTCTTCACCACCGTTCATAGAACCTCCTACCTCATCACCGCATGAGGTTCTTGCCTCTTGTAAAAATACAACCGAATTCTTCTCACCAGCAATTCGTCTGTTCCCAAACTTAAACAAACAGCAAACAAACACACCAAAAGGGACGATGGTGTTGCGGGTGTTTGTTTTTGTGATAGTGTTGGCCTTAGTCACCACGTGGGCCAATGGCAGGTCTTTCACAATCGACGGCGATTGGTTTGTGAAAGACGGCGAACAATTTCGAATTGTCTCTGGTGCTGTATGTGAACTTTTATATTTTAAATAATTCCGATGTTATGTTGTTCTGCAAGAGCTTAGTATCTTCTGTTAGTTCCATTATTTCAGAACACCACCAGAGTATTGGGCGGATAGATTGCATAAGATGAGACTGGGAGGCCTCAATACTGTGGAAACTTATGTGCCTTGGAACTTGCATGAACTCACACCTGAGACTTATGACTTTGAGGGACTGTTGAACATTGAGGCATTCTTGCAAGCTATCAATGATGAAGGATTGTTGGCAATTGTTAGACCATCTCCGTATATTTGCGCCGGTATGTTTTGGGGAGCCTTATAACCTCTGTTGCATTGTTGACTGTGTCAATTTTATTTTATACAGAGTGGGAATTTGGCGGTCTCCCAAGCTGGCTTCTTTCAAGTGGAAAGCCCATCAGCCTCCGAAACAACAACGACGACTTTGTACCATTTATTGACCGATACTACTCTGTTCTTTTGCCAAAATTGAAACCGTTCATGTATTCCAGTGGCGGCCCCATCGTAGCAATGCAGGTTGAGGAAAAGTAGATCCTTTTGGAACACCAACATTGAATGCAGATTGAAAACGAGTACGGCAGCTACGGTAATGACCACGACTATCTAGAACACATGATAGCCACCTATCAGTCCAACGGATTGGACTGCATTTACTTCGCTTCAAATGGGTTGGTTTGAGAGTTCTTTGTTCACTGTTCACATTTGCGTACAGACCCACCGATCAAGCCCTTCAGGCTGGTGCAGTGGATTCTGTACTCCGAACCATAAACTTTGGCACTGGCTCGGATCCTGCTCCATTTTTCGAAACTCTTCGCATTTATCAGCCTACTGGACCCTTATTTGTTACAGAGTGGTGGGATGGTTGGTTTGATCACTGGGGAGAGGATCATCACACCGTAACTCCTGAGTCGGCGTCAGTAATTCTTGACGAGATTCTGGCTTACCAAAACGCTTCTGTGTCTATGTAGTATTACACATTTAACTATTGATTGGTAACACTCCTGCAGGTACATGTACACCGGAGGCACGAATTTTAATTTCTGGTGAACACCAGTTTTTTCACGGCCTTCTAATAACATTCAAAATTCCCTTTTTCAGGAACGGGGCCAATTTCGACAGCTACTATCAACCAACAATTACAAGCTACGACTACGACGCACCCATTTCTGAGAATGGTGATGTCTCAGAGAAGTTTTCTGTATTGAGAGATACAATTGGCAAGGTTCTGATTTAGTTGGACGAAACCACAGTTAACCAACAACTCCTAGTATATCAGTGTTCCCACAGAAATTCCAGCAGCACTCCCAAAAAAGGCGTATGTACCGATTTGTTTACAATAACAACTACCTCACCTCAATTAAGTTATGGAAATGTAACAATGCAACCTATTGCCCGTATATTGGACCCGCTTGTTCTAGCTAAGCTGTCTCCAGAAGTTGTTACTTCTCCTCGAACAATGACAATGGAGGAGCTCGGCCAAAAGTATTTCCTCTTGTGTCCTTATCGATAATAAGTCCCTTTTAGCTTTGGGTTTGTTTTGTATGAAACCTCTGTTCAAGGGCCTCTTACCAATGCCGTTGTGAACATCCAAGATTGTCACGACCGCGCTTTGATCTTTCTTGATGGAAAGTATCAGGGGGTGGTTGATCGAGGAACTAACGTAGCACCGTCTGTTCGGGTAAGCACGGACACATTGTCCACACTTCAAATCTTGGTGGAAAACGAGGGTCGAATTAATTTTGGTACCTTTCTTGTTCGATGATTCCTTCAGCACTTAATATTTTGCAGGACCATATCTGGAAGACTTCAAAGTGTGTCATTCTATTTAGCATCCTGAAGTAACTTAGGGGGAAAAAGGGAATAACACAAGGTGTAAGGCTTCCTGATATGTTCCTTTTCGATTGGACTATGTACCCACTGCCGCTGGATAACATTGACGTCTTACCAACATCGTCGTTCACTACAACTTCCAACGATCCCGCTTTCTGCCGAGGATACTTCAGTATTCTGAACCCGAAAAACAACCTGTTCTAACATTCAACAGATATTCCCGACACACCAGTGGATACATTTGTTTCCTTGGAGGGCTGGGGCAAAGGAGTATGTTATGTCAATGGCGTCAACATTGGGCGCTACTGGCCAACAAAAGGACCTCAACAGGTTCAGTGCTCTATGGAGTATCTGCTATTTCTATTAACTGTTCACAGACACTTTTCCTCCCTGCTCCCTACCTCAAACAAGGCCAGAACGAAATTGTCCTGTTTGAGCTATCCAAATTTTCTACTTCTATTACTCTGGTGGATACACAAAACCTTGGCTAAGAAAAGAACAATCATTTAGAAAAATAAAACAACGAAAATTTGTTGCTTTTTATGAACACATAAAAAAAACCCTAGTGGGTTCACAAACTCCTTCAGAGCAAGGTAATTAGTACAGCAACAATCAACAGCAAAACAGCCAGAGGGATGGATGTGGCAGTGCAAGGAGTAACCCAGTAGTAGTAGGGTTGCTCTGGGGTCTCAAAATAGCTCTCCTGGCACCAACCAAATCCCTGCCATGTGGTACATGTGCCCTCGTCACAGGTGTTTGTGTTGCAGATATCGTATGTCATCCAGTCATCGTGGTCATACTCGTCCTTACACTTGACTTCAGTGAAGTACTCATAATCCCATTGGAATGAGGCCGGCCGGCATTTGGAAAGGCTACTCTCAACTGGGAACCAGAGGTTACCAGCCGCGTGTAAGCAAAGAGGATCGCTGTAGACTTGATAATGCCAAGAACTAGGAAAAGCAATGGTTCATCATTTTATCCGGGAAGCACATACACGCCGCGGTGTCATTCAAGCCAGTACAGAACAGTACATACACACTAACGAACAGTACGAGTCGGAGACGAAAGAGTTACCTGGACATGAGGCTGGCGCCGGCATAGTAGAGGCACTCGTAAAGGTACACGTTGGAGTCGTCACAATCCACATTCAAGCACGTTGAGTTCCACCAAGTGGGCCACTGGTTCAGAACGAGTTCCACGACAAAGTCCGAGTCCTGGGGCGAGCTGCAGCTCGCCGGGATCGTTCGCCACTCTTTCATATCAATGAAACACAGTCCCACTCTCGCCATTCCGACCAAAACAACAGCAACCGCCACAAGAACACCGACCAACGTGCACCCCCTCGCCATTCCTGGGTTTTTTTTTTTATGTGTTTGTATTTTTTTGTAGAAACAGGTTTTGATTGGCATCTTGGCATCTTAACTATTTTTTTTTGTTTGACAACTTACAGTGGCTAGTGGTTGGAGGATCTTTGTTCCATTTTTGTTTTGATTTGGAGAAGAAGCTGGTCCCTTATAATTTGTTGGTTGGTTTCTATGTTGGTTGGGCTGTTTGAGCTGTGTTTGTTTGTGTTGAAAAAGTATTTCAGTTGTGAGTGGGAAAAAATAATACTGGCGAGGGAGGGATAAGATGTTAGTTACCTCTGCAGAGTCTGGATATAGTCCGCCATTGTGGAAGCTACTGATTCCTGCAGGCATTCCATCAAGTCACTGCTGGTGGTTCTTAAGGGTGGTCAGTCCAAGTGTAAGACTTAGAGGTAGTTTGGGTTGGGGGCTATTTCACCTGATTGCCGTGGACATAGACAGATACAGCTCCTCAAGTTTGGCCCTGGCGTCGGCGTATTGCGCGATGGACTGTTGATGCGACTCCGCTTGGTCCCATGATTCTTTTGTGCCGGCTTGCGCTGCTGCAATCCGCGCCGTGAGTTCCTCATGCTGGGTATGAGTCTCGGTGTACCGTGGGATGTTCGCGTGAACGGCGTTTCGCGTGGCGTTCAGTTGAGTGCGCAAATTTGCGTTGTCTTCCGTTTTCTGCTTGTTGTCGCCTTCCACCTTGAATCCATCGTGAGGTAAGGAGAAATAAGTCAGCGAAAAGGGATGAATTTTGTGATGAAGTGGAAACCTGTTGGCAATGTCTAGAGAGCTCAGCCATTTCCCCGTCCCAGCTCATCCTTTGGTTCAGGAGTCTATAAAATTTCAGCCGTAAAAAAAAAAAAAAAAACCACAAAAAGGGAAGAAGCGTGTGCCTCGTAATTTCCTGTGTAAGGGAATTGACTTTCCGATCCAATTCCGGTTCCTCCTGCTGAAGCTGCTTATATTTGATTTCTTGGTTTCTAAGCACATCTTGGGTGCTAATTAGAATCTGCTCCAAGTTCACTTGCACTTGATCCTGTGTTGGAACTCAGTTGTGAGTCTTTGGTGCAGGGAACACACATTACTTCTATTTCCTTGCTCCAGCTCTTGCATTTCCCTTTGTATTACTCTCAAATCGGCTTGCAATTGGTTCATCACCTCTAAATGATCATTCTCCTTTGTTACTGATTTAGCAACTTGCATAACTGCTGCAACCGTGGAAGTTTGAGGAACCTCTACAGTTGGCGTTGAAGTGGGGGCATCCTTAGGATTGGACGGAGATGGAGCTACAATGGCTTTTGGCTTATTATGACTTGGTTCTGGTGACTTGGCTACATCCAAAGGCATAGAGTTGAATGGTTGTGACTCGGATGCCTGCGGAGCTTTTGTTATAGTTTGGGGTGCAGTGTCGGGTGCCTGTGGTGCTTTTGGTATGGTTTGGGGCGCAAGGAAGGGCCGAGTAACTTCTGGGAGGATGATAGCCGGACTAGGAGGTGCAAGGCTTCTTGGGGAAATAGTTTTTGCGGGAGTTGGGATTGGTATAGGGGTGGGGTAATTAATTTGGTTATTGTATACTAAAGTTTGGGCTTGATGTGAATTGCTAGGTGGGGTTTGAGAAGGTGAAGGAGTATAATAAGTTGGGGGTAGAGTCAAGGGTTTGGTTGTTCTCCAATCAAAGGGTGGCTGAGGGAGTACATTGTAGGGGGGCTTTATTACGTCCGGAGGGGTTGGCAGATTGAAAATATCTGTGGCACCTGACTTTTGAGGCTGAGGGGGATACTGGGGTGTTACTGGTTGGACCGTGTAATTCTGGGGGAATGCAGGGTACTGAACAGGTTTTGGAGTTTGTGTGTAAAGTGTTGTAGAAGGTGGTAGTCTTGTGTAAACTTGGCCTTGTGAATAGGGACCTGACACAGTGGGGATAACAGGAGGTGGAGGAAGTGAGTGCATAGGAGCAGAAGGCGGCATTGTGTTTGTTCTTATAGGTTGATATCCCGGTTGAAAATAAGGGGGGTAGTGCTGGGTGGGTGATGGTGTTGCCTGATTGAGTGCCTGTGGCGGCGGCAGCGGCTGCTGCGGCTGATGATGTGGAAACTGCATGGTCATGGGTGGCCCGCGATTCGGAGAGTTGATGGTGGTGGTGACCACATTTGGCAGTACAGGCGGCAATGCTCTAAGGTTAGAATACGGCTGTGGAGCCATAATAGTGGCAGAGTTCCTGCCTGAATTTATTAGACTGGAGTTGCTGAGCCCAAGTGGGTGGGCTGATTTCTTTTTTTTTTTTTGTGGGGGGAGGTGTTAATGACAGCAGGTCAAGGTAATAAAATCAATGAGAAGGTTGGGGTGTAGGATCAATCAATAGATACCGAGATCTCCAACACGCCGGCAGTGGAACAATGCTGTGGTTGCATTGTGGCCAACGCAGACTTCCCGTTATTCCCGTAATTTACTGACCTTGACAGAGGATTTTCGCTTGCGTTTGTGCTTGGTGGCGGAGGAAAGGGCGTTGCACGGCTCATTTTCTTTTTTGTTTGGGGAAAAAAAACTCAAGTTGAGACGCTGCTGCGCCGAAAAAAAAAAAAAGTGGTAATTCAGAGGGTATCTGCCACTTGCGTCACCCCAATCATCAATGTAGCGCCAAGGGCGGAGGGCTCTGACCAGTCCAGGTGTGTCGATCTCCCCTAGGAGTCCGGAAAGGTCCAAGTTGGTGGCAGCAAACAGATCTGGACGAAAATGGAACCAGTCAACAAGAGGGCTCGCACCCCGCGGTGGTCCTCGTCGTCGTCGGCGAACCCGCCGGCTCCTATTGCAGTCCCGAATCTTGCGGCCCTTCAGACCGCCGCCGCCCATCGCGCTCCGTCTCAGGACCAGAATCAGCAACACACGCAGGAGGTCACGAACGCAGCCGGCTGCGCGCAGGAGGGAAGGAGAGATGGTGGGCCCGCCGCCGAGGAAATTGATTCCCCGGCGCCTGAGTTGTCAACGGCGAGTTCGCGCACGACGGAAAGTAGTAGCAGTAGTAGTAGTACAAGAATAAGTGGGAGTGGGAAGATCTCTGCTGGCCCGGCGAGTGCCGTGACCACCGGGAGCGACATTGACGTGGATCTTTATAGTAGACAGCTGTATGCCATTGGCGTGGAGGCACAGAAGAAGATGATGTCATCTCGGGTTGTGCTTGTGGGCTTCACTGCACTTGCTGCCGAAATAGGTTTTCCGCTCACCCTTTTATTGCCGGCAACAATCTAAACGGACCACCAGCAAAGAATTTGGTTCTTATGGGGGTGCAGGGAGTTACTCTGTACGATTCCGGTTGTGTGGAATTGGGGGACTTGTGCTCTAATGTATGCGAGCGGCATACGAAAACAGCATTTCATTAAAATCATTACCAGTTTCTGCTCACTGAGTCCGATATTGGTCGAAAGCGGGGTCAGGTTTGTGCCCAGCGACTGGCTGATCTTAACAACTATGTCTCTGTTTCCTTCGTTGATAGTTCTTCAGAGACTCTAGAGTCGCTTCTTTCCAATCATCAGGTTTCCTTTCTCGTTCTTGTCTGTGTTGAGGGAAAATTTCACGGTCGTTATTTGACAGATAGTTGTGGCCACTGGATGTTTCTTGGCTGTAGCTCTGAAAATTAACAAGGTTTGTCGAGCTCATGGGATCAAATTTGTTTGGGCAGACACTCGTGCTTGCTTTTGTTTTGCATTCAACGATTTTGGCCCGGGATTTGCTGTATCAGATAGAACTGGTGAACAACCACATTGTTACAACGTGGCACGGATTACTCAGGACAGTTGTGCAACCGTTTCGGTCATTGAGGACCAGGTTGTGGAATTTGAAGAAGGGAGTGGAGCAGTATTTTCTGGAGTAGAAGGAATGGAAGAAATCAATTTTGATCCCATCAGAAATTCAAAGTCGTATGTCTGTAAAGTCACAGGTCTTTCTATGTTCCAAAGGAAGCCATCCAACATTTTATAGGCCTGCACGAGATACAAATTGGGGACACTAGTTCTTACCACCCTTACAGCTCTGGTGGTTATATCTCCGAAGTTAAAAAACCTTCCGTGATGGATTTTGTGTGTCACTCTTCTGCACTTAGTGCCTAATAACTGACTTCGTCGAAAAAGGATTCTCTTGAAGAATCCCTAAAATCACCACGTTTGATAGAGGTAGATTCTTCCAGGGCAACCAGAAATGCCCAACTTTTTTCTGCGTTCCGGGGCTTGTGGGATTGGGCTGACAGCCATGATGGAACACTTCCTGAATACTTTGACAAGGTCCGTTGCGCATGCAACGCTCTCTAACTTCACCATATAGAGGCATGCCTCTGAAGTAGCAGAACATGCTAGAAAGTATCAACTTGCAGGAGTGGAAGTAATTCCTGAACTCAAGCTTTTGTTTAATATTAACACTTGACAGTTCAATGACGATCTCAGCTCCACACTTTCTCACATTTGCCGCGGTGAATTACCCCCACTTGTTACTTTTCTTGGTGGGGTTGTGTGCCAGGAAGTCATGAAAGCTTGCTCTGGAAAGTACTCACCGATCAATCAAGTAGCGTACCATATGTTATCAATCTTACTCTGATATAGTGGCTGCTTTACGATTGTGATGATGTTCTTCCTGGAGGTGGAGATAAACCTTTTGAATTAAGTCCACACTGTCGGTATGAACGTCAGACAATGGTGCTAGGAAAAGAAGTTGTGCACGCAATTTTAAATGCCAAGATGTTCCTCGTTGGTGCTGGTGCTATTGGCTGTGAAGTTTTAAAAACGTGGGCAATGATGGGTCTTGGTTGTGGCGATAATGGTATCTTTTTCTCACCTTACAAGTTATTACTTATCACCAATAGGAATTGTTCACTTAACTGACATGGATTTGATAACTAAATCCAATCTTAGCAGACAATTCTTATTTCGGCCTTCAGATATAGATGTATAGTATGAACTAATTTTTTGTATGCTGACTCTCGTAAATCACAGAAGCTTAAATCTGAAGTTGCCGCCTCTGCAGCAGTGAAGATGAATGCGTCAATGAAGATCAAACCTTACTCCTCCCGAGTTGGTATTGAAACAGAAAGTATGTTATCAAGTTTTATTCTACTGGCAATTCTAAGGAAATCAAGGTACCTTTGATGAAGATTTCTACTCTAGCCTAATTGGTGTCTGCACGGCATTAGATAATGTTGCAGCACGTCTTTACATGGACTCTCAGTGTGTGTTATATGGGAAAGCACTCATCGATTCTGGAACTCTTGGAACGAAAGGAAACACCCAAGTTCGTTTTCTTTCCTTTTATTATCTTTTCGATTCAAAAGTGTCTAGGTTGTGGTGCCTCTCCTCACTGAATCTTATGCATCCTCTCATGATCCCCCTGAGAAAGGAATTCCGCTTTGCACATTGCATCACTTCCCAAATGTCATCGATCACACAATACAGTGGGCTCGTGATTACTTTGATGGCCTTTTTACTAAGGACCCTCTTGTTGTGCAATCATATCTCACACAGGCCTCTTATTTAGATGTCAGATGTCCTAATACCTACATTTTTCACCTTACCTTTTCCCAGAATGTGGGGCACCAATCTCTCGCCTTGAAAAAAGAAACACTGGAAACACTGAAGACATTACTAGTTACACAAAGGACAAAGAACTTTGTACACTGTGTCAAATGGGCGCGGTTGCAGTTCAACCTGATGTTCACTGAAAATATCAAGAATCTTTTATACAATTTTCCTCCCGATTCCCTCACGAATACTGGAGGTAATCTGTCAAACATACCAATAATGATGCCTTCCATTAGTTCCATTCTGGCTTGCTCCGAAGAAATGCCCGGCACCCCTTGAATTTGACGTCAATGATTCCACTCATAGGGACTTCATCTTAGCAGCTGCAAATCTCCGCGCCTTCAATTTTGGCATTCCCTGTAAGTCCACAGCCCCACTTTCATATGTCTTACTGAATGTGTGTAAGCACAAAGCCTCACAAAAGGGGAGCTTTCCTCCATTGTTACCGAAGTCATTTTACCTGAGTGGCAGCCTTCAGGAACCATCAAGTTAGACAATACAGAAACTGGAGAAAGCCATACTGGTCAATCAGAGCCAACAAATTCTGTCGATCCAGATTTTGATGCTGTTTGCACAACTCTGCAATCAGAAATACCACAACCTTCTGAGTTGAAGAGCCTAGCCGTTTTACCTTGCGAATTTGAGAAAGTACTATGATTTCCATTTTCGTGGTATTCTTACCTCCTTAGGATGACGATGCCAATTTTCACATGGCATTTGTAACTGCAGCATCCAACTTAAGAGCGGCTAACTACAAGATTCCTCCTGCCGATTTTCAACGGACCAAATTAATTGCAGGAAAGATCATTCCAGCCATGATATCCACAACTGCCGTTGTAAGCGGGTAAAGCACGCACTTACCTGTCTTCCGATCATGCTAACTCAATTGTTGTACAGATTGCAGTGCATTGAATTGATCAAGGTAATCGCTGGAGTCAAGTCCCTCGCCAAGTATCGGAATGCTTTTGTAAACCTTGCACTGCCATTCTTTGCTTTCAGTGAACCCCTGGCGGCACCACTAACAGAAGTGCGCAAGGGTTGGTCGTGGTCTATCTGGGAACATATTGACATTAGTGGACTCTCCAATTGCACCTTACTAGAGTTCCTGAATACAATGAAGGTACCCTTTCCCTTTGTGCTACTAGACACATACCTTCCACCCTCTCACTTTGCATTGCAGGATAAATTCCAGTTAGATGTACAAATGGTCTCCCTTGGAAATGCCATGCTGTATTCTATGTTTGCCTCTAACCGTGAAAAACTCGGAACCAAGTGCGTGTTCTACGGCCACCTTTGTGGTTGTGTTAATGCTTCCTTTCAGGATGACAGTTTTGTTTGATAAAATACTGGGACCAGACCCGGCCCGCAAATATGTAATTTTGGGGGTGTCCTGCACCAGGTTGGAGGACGACTTGGACGTTGACATCCCCCCAGTATTCTTCTACACCCAGGAGTCCTGACCCCCTTTTTTAATCTTTCATTCACTACGACAAAAGAAATTAAAATCAAAAAAGCTCAAAATTTTTAATTTTTCTATTGGGTTTTTTTTTCCCAGCACCAAAATTCAGTTACTTACTCCGAGTCACTTGAACTGCCGCTGCCACTCCCACTCCCACTACCGCTTCCACTGCCACTGCCATTAGAACCACTGCCTGACCCACTCTTGGAACTTGATTCGGATTCGGAGCCTGAACTGGAATCCACATATTCAGCTGCAGAATCCTTGAGCTTTTCCTTGGGAGAGTTTGTGAGTTGTTTTGTTTGGGTTGGTTATTTTGTGTTGGGGCAAGGGACACACTTTTTCTTTTTCTGCTTTGGCTTTGGCGAGTCTTTTGGCGGCCTGTAGCAGTGTTAAATCTAACTGACAATTCCATCAGTACTTTACAACCTCAGGGTCATCACAACAAGTGGGGCACTGCCAATCCCCGGGTGGAATCCCAGCCAGGCCAATGCATCTAATAGGTGTTAAAATGAAAACGAGGGAGGAAAAGATTAGTTACTTGATGTGGAACACTCGCGGGCATGTATCACAGCAAAGTAAGTTGCCACCTTTGCCGCAAATCTGGCACTCGCTATCCGATTTTTTATTCAATTCTTCCTCAATTTCTTTCTGGTGAATGAATGGTGAGTTAGAGTTCACACAGCTATTGCATACTCGGCAGGGTGGGCATCTCCAAGTAGAAGGAACCGCTTCGATGGGTGGAATTAAGCAAAATACGTGGTAGGTCGCTTCGCATCTGTCACACTTGACCATTTTATCTTCATCACTGGATCGTCTGCAAGATTGGCAACGCTAAAACGGGTCAAGGTGAAGAGGATATTCCGTCAAGCATACTGTCATCCAAAGGCAGTTTGGTTCAAATTCCCTTAATTCTACAATAAGCTGCCCGGCTGTCTTTGCCTTTGCTAAGGCCTCACGCCATTCCTCTCGCACAGATCCTGAGAGCCAATGCTTTCCTACAGATGATTTGGATTCACCGACACATGTCTCGAAGGTTTCCAATAGTGATGCGAGTTCCTTTATCGTTTCTGCATTGGTTACATGGTCTCGCCACTGTTTTCGAGCGCGGGTCAGTTTATCACTCTGTGACGTCTTCATTCAGTTAGGACAAACTGATGGTAATAAGAAATTCACAAACTTCGTCAGCAGAATCTTGATCTGGAATCATAGATGTAAAGAGTGCATTATCTTGCATGGCGTCACTTATTCGAAGAATTTGCTGTCTGCAAAGTGGAATGCAATTGCAGGGGAAAAGTTGTATTGGATTCTGTGGTGGGGGTTGTTCTTTGTGAATTGCAGGCATCCCTGTTGGAGTGAAAAAGGGAATTTTTTTGGGTGCAGCATCACCAGTAATTGTAATTAGATGAAATCTATGAGATGTTATTGCGGGTGAGAATCAACATCGTACAGATCGTCATCTGCCATTGCAGCCTTTAAGTGATTCAACTCACGTTTCAACATAGTAGCTAAACCAGCTTCGTCTTTTGAGTTGAGGGATTTCATTAGGTCATCCAACTGTTATTTTGTTACACCTTCTAGCATAATAGAACCCACCCCACTAATAGAAAGAAACCATTGTTGGTGATGTGTACATGAACCACTGGTGAATATTTGCCGCCCACTTTTCAACAAAAAGATACTTGGAATCGAAAATACGATACACGTTCTTCCTATGTTTTGTTAAATGGATTGACTGTACGATATACCATCTGTCATAGCCCACAAAATTCGCTCGTAGCATGCTGCTCAACTTCTTCTCCAGTTGGGCTATGTGTACACTCTAACATTGTGACTTTAAGAGAAATACAATACTTAGAAAGAATACTTGCTCATCGGTGTGGGCTTTTTTTGGAGCGCCAGGAGATTTCTGCAATTGGTGGGATTTGATAGAATGTTAAGGAAAAGTGATTACAGCTTTGGGGTGCCTGTCCTTTCTTGCCTGGTCAACCATCTGTGTCACATTTTCGATGGTAGTGCGGGCCGATTGCGAACGAGATGCACTATGGCATAAGAGGGCAACCGCAGGTACTCGCACTGAGGGACCTAAGCCACATCCATCTATTTCCTCAAGTTGTGCAGCTGCAGGCAATGCGCGACCACATAAAACTTTTGGTCCAAGTTCAGCCGCTGCAAGTTCGACAAACTGTGGCACTTAATTTGTGGAAATAAAGTGGATTTCTACTTGTCTTATTGATTCCCAGAGAGTGATTTGGTCTGGCTTCTCGGGAATTTCGTTGTACTTGTCACAGTTTAAACTCTCAGATGATTTTCTCTCCTCCAGTGCTATCTGTGAAAAATGAGAAAATTTTAGAACCTGGCTAGATCATGCCTCAAACAGGGTCCTAAGAATTTGGAAGGACGATTCCAATACCTCTGTTTGTTTTTTTTTTTAAAAGAAAACAGGTTGTAAGTTGTAACTCTCCCATTTGGTTGCTACCTTTGGAAGTAGGAGGGCTCAATAATTTCAGTACGTCTACAAGAGTAAACTCTTGTTGAAGTAAGGAGGGTCTACAGAATATTTTTAAGGTACATCACAGAAGGAAATTCTTACCCAAAGTTTGAAAGGAAATTCCAAATGAACAACACATCTCCCACCTCTATATCAATGGTAGCACTAGCTGTGTCATAAGCTACAATTTCAGGGGTACTTGGCCATGATGATGACTGTACTTCTGTGGACACAACAGCACTATTCTGGACTGGAAAGAAGTCTTTCATCTTAAACACTTTGGGTAATCTTGTTAACTATACCTGAAATTTTACTTTTGCCTGAAGAGTGCTGTTTTTTTTTTTTTTTGTTTGTTTGTTTGTTTGTTCATGTTAATGGTTAACGTGCATTGATAGGGAGATACTCTCTTATCTGTATCACTTCCTACATCCTTGCTTTTATGTGAGTGGCTGTGCTTGTTACTAGTTGAGTCGCCATGTGTGTGTTTATGCTTGTGCTTATGTTCATCAGCGTGGGTTTTTGAGTCCTCCGATATTTTAGGTTTTTTTGGTGAGTGGGTATCATACTTCAATGGTGAAGTGGAAGTGGTTGTTGAAGTGGTTGCTGTAGGTGGTGGTGGGTCTATTTTACGTTTGTGAGGAACACGAGGAACACTCACGGCAACATCACACAGCTTTGTGAAAGCTGCAAGTGATTGGGCAGAGCATTTGGCACAAAAACATGCACCTACATCCCCCATTAAGGAAATGCCTCCAACAGTGGAAAACATACTCCGACAGCAAGGGCAGTGCTTATCCTCAAGTGATTCTATTGTTTCTCCAAAGAGATTCTGGAGACACCTCTTACACCAGTAACTGAAGATGTCACATTGATTTATCAAGGAAGAAAAGAAATTACCGGGAACAGGAACCACACTTAGAACAGAGACGCTTTAGTAATTTACTTTCCTTCCGATCCACTAGCAAGCTGTGCCTGGGGACCAATCTTGGTTCGCTAGTTAGAGTATGGTAATCAAGTAGTACAAGTCGACTTGCAGATGTGACATGTCCTTCGTTGCCAGCGAGCTTCCATTGCTGTAAAAAGGTTGGATTAGCGGCAAAGGCCTACTGGATACCTTTCTCGAAATCTCTAGGGATCGAGTCTGCTTTAGCTTTCTAAGCTATATTACTAATATGATGAAGATAAGAAAGCAATACAAGTTGAGCAACAAGATCAGTGGAGTCTTGTGAATGGTCGAACTTTTGGGATATATGCCACAAGATAAACCTGGAACACGTCATAACATCATCTTCTGTTAAGCCCAACTAGAAAGAAATACTCAGAGAAAACGAAGACTGAGAATTACTTTACTACCTTGTCAGTCACTGCACTAAATGAGGAACAACCGGATGAGAGGAGATTTTCCACATCGAGGGCTACACTCACTTTTCTAGATTTTCTTACTTAGCTGTTGGCAGTAGTTTAATTACTTCAAGTATAAAGAGAACAGCTGCTTGTAGACAGGATGTGGGGTGCACAGAACGTAGTGATTTCCTTTTGATGAGTTGACATGTATTTGAACTGGGGTCTCTACAGTCATTAATTACAAAGAAATAATTGATTATGTGACCTGAAGTTTTTACTTCATTTCGAAAACACAAGTTAGTCAAAAAATTCAGGAAGGAAGCATGGTACCGATTTTCAAGTTCTCAACAAGAAAAGTTGTCCTCTCTTTTATTCCTTGATTAACTAAACTTAACTAATACAGTGGGCTATACTACCAGTAGACTTTGGAGTGGACTGTATGATCCCTTTGAAAGTAAGACTCAAATGATGAAGTTGGGTAGATACCAGAACCCAGAATTTTCGCCTCCCAATCGAGAGGGCAGCACACACCAGTTCTGACTGATTTCCATTAAATAATGTAATTACATATTTGGTGTGGCTTTACCTGCAAAAGCAAAACTGTCTAACTGCAGGAGCTGTGTATTGGTAGTACTGCTGGGAGCAACTTCAATCGTTTGAACTTTTTTTTTTTTTTTTTTTTTATCAATACAAGTTGCTGCTATTAACTATAATGCGATTGATACTATGCCCACCATCAAAGAGGTTGATGGTTTCTGCTTTTTCACCAACCGTATCAGCAACAATTCGAGGTTCCCCATCATCATCGTCAACATCAATCACCTCCTCCTGTAATCTCCAATGTAAGTTCTTTCAAAAAAAAAAAAAAAAAAAAAAAAACCACCGCCCCGGCTGTATCCAAAAGGAAAAACTACAAGACCAAAAAAAAAAAAAAAAAAAAAACCCAGTACCTCGTGTGTTGATGCGGTCGAAGCCATGAGCGGCACTGAAAGAAGAATAAATTGAAAGGGTGGCGATCTGTTGGCTTTTTTTTTTTTATCGTAAACCAGTCAGTCATGATTTGGGAGACATCTGGGGCGGGGGGCGCCATTTCCTACCAATAGCATTCGTCTTCGTTGTCACTTGTGAAGCGTGGCCGGGAGAAGTGGGGGAAGGATTCAGCGCCGAGATTAGAGCATTCTAAAAGTGCTGCCTTGCATGAGTTCTGTGTTTGGAAGAGTCAGTTGGAAGTTTGGTGGGGTGGGTGTGGTACATCTCTGCATTTGGTGCACAGTCCTGTCATTACGTGGAACATGCATGGGGGCATACAGGACTGCTGTATACAGGTAACATCCTATAGTTGCGTGGTCAAATAGTGGAATTATAATTTGTTTGAGCTTATTTTTTTGGTTTTCGTCCTACTATCCCACTTGAAAGAGGCGGGAAAATTACCATTGAGAGGCAGGTGATACAAGTGGGTGACAGTGCATGGGTAAAGTTTCTTGTAAGTGACTCATTGATACACTCCATATTTGAGCACACATGGAGAGCCAAATTCAGCTTGATGAAGAGTGGATGAGTGATGCTAAACAAAGGCTTTCTAAACACACTGCTGAAGTAAAACCACCAGCATCCACCTTGAGCAGATATTCTGGGTTGTTTTCAAGGATTAATAAGATTTAATTAAGAGGTAAAAAAAAAGATATAAAATAGAAAGGTGCTTTGGCCAAAACTTCACTACCTCGGTCCACTTCTGTGCATCCAATCCCCTTTCCATTCGTTTCTCCCATAATGTCATTCTGCACCGGCACGGGCGTAGCCCCAATTCCCTCTTCTTCACAATTACTCCACGAAACCGCCACCAAAACCACAACCAACACAGCCGCACATTGACTCTTCATCTGGCTGAATAAAAAAAACACCAGACCGCCGATCCTGAGCGATGATAAGGAAAAGTACAGCGTTCCGGTTTGTTGATTATTTTATCCAGCCATCTGGTGGGTGTTGTGTAATTCGTGCGAATTACAGGAAGCAAGCGAAATCACCAGTAGCCACTTCATCAAGCCACTGGCAGATCTGTTGCTAAGATAGAGAGATGGCTACGTCCGTTGTGGTTGCTGTGCAGCAACAGGCCAACCAGCCTGGAGAATGGTTGATGGTTGAGCTTCAAGGTGCGTTGGAATTTGTTGGAGGCGGCGTCTCTGGTGCCGATTTGGAAGTGGCCGTGGCAACAATGACTTACTCTGTGGACCAAGTTAATATTTGTTCTTTATACTTTTAGCTGGGTTCGCGAGCGAAACTTTTTTTTTTTTTTGTTGGTGTTGTTTGGGGGAGGACTCACGTGGTGCAAAAAAATGACTCAGACAAAAGCGAGATTGATAATTGGGACTAATGTGCTGGAGGGAACAGTGCAACAACTTGCAAAGCCATTTGCCGTGATTCAGGCCTCAAAACAGACCTCGGCCACATGGGAAGTGCAGGCATTCATTAAAAAGAAAGTGCTGTTCAATACTCGCCCAAAGCACATTTTGGCACAAACCGGATCATAGCCAGTTCTCACTTCCTCAAAGAAGGAACCGAAACTTGGATATTTTCAGTATCATGCACTTGTACCCTTATCTCTGAACGCTAACAATTTGCCAGAGCATGGAGAAATTCTCTAATGTAAAGCTGTGTCACCCAATGCCATTGCTAAGCTTGTTTGACAAAAAATGCTCGACATACCACAAAGAGGTAGGCCAAACCTCAATTCCATTCAAAAAGGGAGAAAACATTTTCTACCTTCCAACCACGTATTCCGAACACTTTTGATTTCGGTTCGTCTCCCTCCAAGAACTACTCGGCATAAGGAAATGTAATTTTTTTTTGTTAGCGAAAGTGAACTTTGGGACTTTCTATCTTGGAAGTGCAGATGATCCCAGAACGGGTCACACCATTTTGCATTTGTTGAAAAGTCGCATTTTTCATCGCCGAGCACTTCAACATCAAAGTTGACCGTCAGAGAAAAAACAAATAAAAGCGACCAACCAAGGATCAATGCTCAAAAAACATTTCGCGCTGGAGGGCCGTACCAGGGAAAATCACTCTAAATTCAATCGTTTCCCTGGAAAACGAAACCACTATCAAAAATTAAACCACAACAACAACAATTGTCCCCCTTGTCTACCAAACAATCAATACCGAAAATGCTCTCTTTCGAAACCCACACACTACTTTCCCACCCAGCTTCCTCGAAAGACATACGTGCTCCGATAAGCAAGAACGCGCAAGCCTTTAAACCAACAAACGCCTGCTCTTGCTCTTCCCCCTCCTCATCCTCCACCAATTATGGGAATGGCGATACCAGCTTCGCACAAGGGCTCTCTGAGCTCCTTACGCGTATCGTTGAGGCTTCTCGTAATCAGAGCAATTCCGTAAGTGGAATTCATTACCCTGGGCCTCCCAAGGGCACAATGACAGTTTTTGACGGGGCCAGGTGCAAGCCGCCATCAATTTCTCTTCAGGACTTTACTGCCAGAATTGAGCGGTACTCTGGGTGCACAAGGGCTACCGTAATTGCTGCCTTGGTATATTTGGATAGGCTTCTGGTCAAACACCCATTCATTACCTTGACTGAAACTAATGTGCACAGGCTGCTCTGGACTTGGTATGCTCCATTCCCCGAAATTTTTTTTTTACATTTACTTGGCTTATATTATGCTACTACTCCAATAACAAGCAAACAATTCGCCAACCAAACTCACTAAATGTACAGCCTTGTTGTGGCTATCAAGAATTTTGAGGACAACTTCTACAGCAACTTGCACTATAGTAAAGTTGGTGGAGTTAGTCTACCAGAAATGAACAACTTGGAGATAACTCTTCTCCTTGCACTTGGCTTTGACCTCTTCATTGAATCCAAACAATTTGACCAATATGATGCGGCCTTGGCTGCTTCCTGTGGTTTGTACCCTCAAAATAAAAAAAAAAACACAAACTACTGTGTACAATAAAACAAACAAACAAACAAACAATAAAAAAAAGTCTCTGACCTGAACCCTTCAGACTTCGCAAAGAAAGCCAAGGAAGTTACCACCACACAAGCAACTCCACATCTGGTATCTACTCATACACCCGAGTCAGGTCCCAGATATCAAGTTCGATACCAGTATACAGCTTCACCAGTCTCCAGTGGAATTGTGGGACCCACAAGATTGTAGAATCAACTCAGTTGGAGCCCAACACCATGGAATCCTCACACCAGAATCACTACACCTGTGTTTCAATTCAACACCCACACAACACTTGTAGGTTCCCCGCTGAAGAGTGGTGGAACGAATCATAACTTATTTGTTGGCCCATCTCATAGTCTTCTCTAATCAAAAAAAAAACAAAAACAAAAAAAAAGAATCAGAGTGGTAGTAACGAGTTTTATCAACAGGTGTTTGTTCTGCGATTGCAAACTTTTGTCATCACATGGCACAGAGCCTTGTGCTGTGGGGAAGTTGATCTGGAATAACAGACCCGAAGTTAGACCCGTTGGCAGGTACAATTATGGTTGAGCTTCGTCGAATTTCTGGGAATCTCAAAAACAGCGAGATCGCCGAAAAAAAAAAAAAAAAAACCCAACGGTGGCACGCAAATGGGCTACGTACTTCGCGACGTCTTCGTTTCTTTGTTGCTGTTCGCGCTTATGGGTTCCGCAGGTGTCTCCACTTGTTTTTTTCTTTCCTTCTCTTGTTTTTTTTTTTTTTCCCCTTTCTGCGGAATAAAACGTCATACGAACAAAAACCAAAACTAAACTAAACTAAACAAAACCAAACAAAATAGCAAAGATAAAGTCACCAGTGTTGAAGGTCCAAGAGTTTGGGCAATTTACTGTTGATGGAATGAGCGAGCCCATTCGCCGTATCAGCGGTGTATTTATGAATGACCTCACCTCGCCCAACAACGACACTGACTTGGTGCTGCTGCACTACGTGGGCCTCGACTTGGGGCTTTTCGCCTGGTGGACAGGCAGTCTGCCTCCAGAGAACTTGTACGTCGTGAGGCTGTCGCTATCGGACCCGGCGGCTGGTTTGACAGTACTGCGGACTATGCAGAGACCAAGTACTGATGGAGGTAATGCTAGGTTTGTGAGGATATATGGGTGGCAACAATACGACCCTGGAAACGTCGTTCTCGTTGGTGCTAATCCTACCCTGAGGATTGTGTTCAATACATCGGACCCGACCTATACTACCCCGGCAGGTAATGCCAAATATGGCACTATTAGCAGCCTGCAGCATTCAGGGGACAGTTCTTTTTTGGGAGCAACTGTCCCCCCAAAAACAAACCCCAGTGATCCCTGGTTTTCTGTGATGGTTGCACTCCAATACATGTCTGACGATCCCAATACCTATCCAAACAACCCCGCCCAATCTTTCCCCATGATGCTCCCTCCTGCCTTCAGTGCCTCCACTCCAAACCCCAGCACTGGGTCTAGCCCCGTTGACAATCTGTACACAGTTTGCAATGTTTCTTCACCAGAATGCGTCTTGTTCTATCAGAGTAACGCCACTGTTTCACGGGAGACTTGGATTGTCAGTGAACAGTCATCACCCTGGGTTGTTGTTGCCGCATGGAAAGATGCACTTTTTGTATTGCACACACCTTCCTGTGATGTAAATATGTCACTACCAACCTGTGCAGTCGCTGTCAACATTGGATCTGGGTTTGATTACTTGTGTGGTGCTCTGGATTCTAAAGCTGGTTTTCTGTTTGTAGGAACGGCTGATGGCTATGGAGTTAAGATCAACCTCACAGATTCAAAGATGAATTCAAAAACGATTTCCTTTGAGTCTGGTGCTATTATTGGTGTGGTTGCCGATCCCAAAACACGCACAACATTCTGGCTGGTGAAGGACCAAGGTATAAGACGTGTACAATACGACAACTTTGGATACGATAGCATTATGCAAATTCCAGTGGATGGGATTTCCTCAAATGGCACATGCCCCTGGAATGAGGATTCTGGGTTTCCAGACTACCAGCCATATCCCATTCCAGCCTATGGGTATATTAACACAGAATTCAACATTGGTTATTTCGTTGGACAGAAAAATATTGGCTGTCAGTTCTCAACTTATGTTATTTCTTTTGAATTATCTCATTGCAGCCAGTACACTAGTTGCGGGGAATGCATCAGTGAGACTTCTGGTGTTGGTGATAAGTACTATTGTGCCTGGGACCGTTACAAACAGCAATGCTATCCAAAATACGTCAATACAACCTCCCCTGTGGATCAAAAAGAATCCGATTGTATAATTGAGACTTCTGACGTTTCACCAACAGAAGTTATTGACAAGGCACCCCAACCACTACTAATAACTGCCTACTGTAACTTCTCGGATGACTGTAACATCTCAACGGCTGAGTCGGTTGAAAAGCTGTGCGTCTTCACCTTTGACGAAGGTAGTAAGTTAAATACTACCGCCAAAGGGACTGGAAATCTTGTAACGTGTCCAACTCCTTATCTGGAAATTGGTGCTTCAAAGGCTTCTGTAACAGCAACCTTAGAGTTGTTGTTCAATAGAATCCCAGTGTTCCAGAGTATAATATTGATCACATTCAAAAGCTGTGAAAATAAGACGACATGCGCTTCTTGTAAGGGTGGATGCAGGTGGTGCACACTTGGAAGTTTATGTACCGTGAACTGTACCGATGAAAAGGCCCCCCCGCCTGAATGCGTTACGCTGTACGATGCAAACCCTCGTACAAGTACTGTTGGTCTTCCAGAGACCATAACAATCTCTAGCAGTATTCTCCCCAACTTCACTGATACTGTCACGTTGGACTGTCTGTGGGAGAGTGGCGGAAATTTAACCTATACAGTAGCCACCCCCCAACAAAAAAGTTTTCAATGCGACTCGCCGTCAGCAGCCTCCAACTACACTCTATCTGTGGTGTATAGTAACACTGTAGAAACTCGTCAACCTCTTTACACACAGGACAGTGCTACAAGTGGAATGACACACAAAAACTTCAGCTTTGTTGTTCAAAGCTGTGAAGTTCACACCAACTGCAGTAGCTGTAGACCGTTGTCTCAACAAAACCATTCTGACAGTGAATGTATTTGGTGTGTTGATAATGTGGGTGCAAGATGCCTTAGCAAATCCAAGTGTAGTAATGGTAACACCTTTACTTACACTGGAGATCTGTGCCCCTCCATTGCAAGTTCCACTCCACAATACGTAGACAAAAATACTGACGTCTCGTCTGTGGACGTGACACTGACGGATGATGGCGGTGTTATTACAACACTCCCTACTTCTCTTCTTTACTCCTGCTCGTGGCTGGATGATCTAGGAAACAACTACCAAGCCAGTGCTACTGGTGTCAGTGGACGAGTTATCACATGTCCAATCCCTGTATCACTCTTCGCAAAAACATATGACTTCACCGCCAGCCTTCAGCTATATTTAGAAGGCAGTCTTTTTGTTGAAGATACCACTTCTCTAGAACTATACTCCTGTACTTCGACTGGAAATGCTCCAATAAGTAACTGTACCCAATGTATGCTTTTGAATAAGGAGTACTGTGGATGGTGCTTAACAACTAGGACTTGCGCTTCTGCTGGAGGGTGTACTACACCAACAAGTTCCGAGTCTAAAGACGGCACCCTCTCACAACATGCATGTCCCTCAATTGATGTAACTGATCGCCCTACATCCACTCTGTCTATGGTACCAGGACCTATTACTGTTACAGGGAACGTGTTTAGCACAGCCGTACAAAGCAATTTGACATGCGTTCTGAATGCATCTCAAGTCCAACAAACAATGAACTCATCAGTGACTGTTCTGAGCAGTACTACTGCTAGATGCAACTTTGATAGCAGATTTGCACCGCTTGATTCATATAATTACGCCTCTTTGGGGCTTACTTTAACCATCTTCCAATTTTTTGACAACCAGTCGATACTCTATGCGTCATATGCACCAACATTCATTCTTGTTGATTGCAGTGATTCTGGATCTCCCAATCCAGCCTCCTGCACGGACTGCGGCAGAGCCAGGCCAACAGCTTGTAAATGGAATCTCAAATCCATGGAGTGCACAATGAACACAGACAACTTCACACAAGCCAATTGTCCTATAATCTCGGGTGTATCTCCAAGCTCTATATGTGCGGGAGAAACAGGGTCAACAATAATAACAATTGCAAGTGACCCCGAGACACCAGAGTTCGGGTACAACGTCTCCTTTGGAAATCTCTCGACTGTCCCTTGCAACCCCATTTCTGAAACAGAATGTGAGGCAGCAATCCCACTTTGTTCAAGTTTGACAATCGTACCACTTGTAATACTGCGAAATGATATTAAATACACCTACAACTACTACACGTTCACTTATCAGTACTGTGCACCTAGTGAAGAATCCAGTTCATCGGAAGAGAGCGTCACAAAATGGATTATAATTGGCGCAGTTTGTGGATTTTTCGTTCTTCTCCTACTTGCTCTGGGAGGCCTCGCAGGATTTGCCTTCTATCGCAGGCGTAAAGCAGGAGGGGATGTTTTTGAGTTTGACTTGATAAAGAACAAGCCCGACTTCACAAAGTTGCAGTACGATGGTGAATTTTCTCGGGCCACTCCCACTGCTTCCTCGTCAAAGAGGCATACTATATGTGGACATCCAGAGCAACTTGCTAAAGCCCTGTTAAATCTCTCTGTGGCTAGGTCTGTGTGTGAAGTTACACAAGCCACGGAGGCTGACAAAGTTGCCAGCTCCTTGGTTTATGTCCATGCCTCAGCAGGGTCATCTCTAAAATTAATTAGCACCTTCGTGGAAGATGAGGTTACCAGAGTGCAAAACGAGTCCCTGCTCTTCCGTGCGAACAGCTTTGCTTCGAAAATGTTCCGGTCGTATAGCAAACTTCTTGGGCTAGAATATCTGTGGTACGTGGTTGTTCTATCCTGTGCCAACCTAATTACACTCTGAATCAAAGGTTCACACTTGGAGGTTTCTTGGCTGAGATGGCTTGGCTTGCCCAGCAAGACGAACTAAAGGCACAAGCACTTGCAAAATTGCAACCCAAAGCAGCAGATGCAGATGCGGAACCGACTGATACATCAATGGCGGCGTCAGCTCAATTTAATGATTTCGAGGTCGACCCCACTAAAATGAAAGCTGGATTTGATGAAGAAGCACAATCCTATATGCTAGCCGAGCGTTCCAGAAAACTCCTTGTTGCTGTGTTACGCTCAAAAGATAGAATGCCACCTCAAATAAGAGCATTAGTGAAATGTATAAGAGAGCAGGTCACAAAGCGATTCCCCGACGTAGAGAATATTGCTCACATAGCTATCGGCGGAGTAATATTCCTCCGTTTTGTATGCCGTTTGTTTTTCTTGCTGCTTCTCATTTCATGCAGATCTGTCCGGCACTCACTCTTCCCCATGTTTATGGACTGCTTAAAGCACCTCCAGATACCCGGCTCCAAAGGCAAGTTATCCTGCTGAGTAAAGTGATACAGAATTTGGCAAACGGTGTTCTTTTTGGTGGTAAGGAACCCTACATGCGCAACATGAATGAGTTCATTTCCCGAAACCTTGATGGTTTGTACCCTCCTCACCCATCCCGAACTCCTGCTGACTTTCCGGCTCTTCCACAGAAATAAACGATTGGATGGACAGCCTTGCCGATGTGAGCGACGCGGAAGAAGTCCGGGTTGACCTACCTCCCGAAGTTATGGAGCATGCCTTGTCCTTCATGCAGTCACACATTGAAACCAACAGGGGGAAGCTTCTTACTACATTACAGAAGAACGGGGTACCTCAGGAGGACATTGACCTACTCATGGGCTCTGTCACCACAACAACAACCACCAGCACAGACAATTGACCCCAAAAACTTCTCTCTTTGTTGTCAATAGCTTTGATGTTTATCCCCTACTAAAACCTTCAGCGTTGTGTTGGGCTTTTTTTTTCTGCTTCCTCTAATCCCTTGCAATTGCAGCACAATACAGCAATTCCCTGCGAACAAAAAAATCAAATCAGGATCGGCGATTGTATCATAAATTAAAAAAAACAAACCGGTGCAACATCAGATGGCGAGCGAAGCAACACCCAAAGCGACCAGCGAGCCGACAGCGGCTCCGGTCGCGGCAACAACAACAACTCCCGCGCAGCATCAACAAGCGACAGCGGCCACTACTACTACACCGTCGTCGTCCCAACCACAGCCTTCCACGGCGGCCTTGCGTTCGTCTCCAGCTACACCCTCCGCTTCGCCCTCGCCCTCTTTGGGCTCCACGGCTTCGTCGGCTTCCGTGAACGTGGTGGCGTCGGCGGCAGTGCCTACCAAACAACAACTGCACCCTGAGTGGTATAATTGCAGAATGTACGAGAACAAGTACCCAGAACTGGAGGAGTTTGTAATGGTTATGGTCAAGAACATCACTGACATTGGAGCCTATGTCAATTTATTGGTATTTGTTGATGTCTTCAGTTTTACGGCGTGCCCCTTTTCCTGACGAGGTGTATTCCAGGAGTACAATAACATCGAAGGACTGATTCTCCAGTCCGAATTCTCAAGGCGCCGTATCAAGTCCATAAACAAACTGGTACGTGTTGGGAAGCAAGAAGTTGTAGTTGTTCTTAGGGTGGATAGAGATAAAGGTTTATTTTTCTCAGTACCCTTGACAAAACTAATCTCCTTAGGTTACATTGACTTGTCAAAACGACGTGTATCTTCAAAAGACTATGCTAAAGCAGAAGAGCGTTACAATAAATCCAAAGCTGTATGTAGAGGCATTGGTTTATATAGTTGTTGAGTTGCGCAGGTAATGAGTATAATGCGACAACTTGCTGAAATCCACGAAACCAGCTTGGAGGAGCTCTACCAAATGTGTGCTTGGCCACTCTTTAAACGATTTGGGCACGCCTATGATGGATTTAAGCAAGCTCTAACGTATGCTTTTCAACTGTGCCCTTTTTTTTGTTCCTTGGTAATCAACTTCCTAGTGATCCAACAACAGTGTTTGAGGGAATGAACATTCCAGAAGCTATTTTCGTTGATTTAGATAAACTTATCAAGAGGAGGCTCACACCACAAGCTGTTAAAGTTTGTTTTTACTCTTGCTAGCTTCCGCTTTGCTTACACCAGATAGATAAGAGCCGATATTCAGGTTACGTGCTTCCATTATGCCGGAATCGATGCTATAAAATTAGCTCTTGCAGCTGGAGAAGCGTGCTCGACTCCCGCTGCCCCAGTCCAAGTACACAATTTCCATTTAGAAGAGCTGTGGGTCGAATATGAGTAACCAACACAAAAAACAAAAAGATTAGACTACTGGCTCCTCCAATGTTTGTTATGTTTACAACAAGCATAGATAAGGCACTTGGTATGGCCACACTTAACAAGGCAATTGAAGCAATCAAAGAAGTTATTGTTAAACACAATGGAGAGCTTGTTCTTAGCGTTGCTGTATGTAGTTCGATTTCTGAATTTTCCTCTAAAACTACCAATAGCCCAGAGCCGTAACAGAAACTGAGGAGAATGAATTTGAACGCGCCACACATAGGCACGGCTCAGATAGTGAAGATAGTAGTGATGAAAGCAGTAGTTCAGATGAGTCCAGCTCTGATGAGGGATCTGGAACTGACAGTGAAGAAGAGGAGGGCATGGCACCAGGTGTTGGACCACTTACCCCAAATGTTGCCAAAGAAGTACCGGTGGCCACAAAGAAGACAACCAAAGCTACCGGCAAAGCACCCGCTACCAAAGCGGCACCCCAGAAAACTGGAGCCAAGCTGGCTACCAAATCCACACCCACAACAACCTCCACTTCCACCACAAAACCCTCTGGTGCTTCCAAGGCAGCATCAGGCAGCACACCCGCAACCAAACCCTCAGCAACGGCAACAACCACCAAGGCAACCGCAACCAAGCCAGCCGCAGTCGCCAAGCCGGCTGCAGTTGCCACAAAATCCACCACAACCAAAACACCAGCAAAAAAATCCTAATATCTACCCTATTTACTACAATCATTTTTGTTTGACAAGCCCCTTTTTCTTTCATTCGCGTTGGGTGCTCTGCCTTTCGTACGCGTCACTCAATTTATGGCACATAACACACTGTGCCACAGCCACAACAGCAGAAACTTCAGAAAAAATCCAACAGAGGGACCACAGGATCCACACAGCAGGCCCGCAGTTGGATAATGAAGGGGCGGGAAGGAGGATGCTTGACGAGAAGGTGAGTGAGGAAGATTCTGACTCAGGAAAAAGGCCGTGCTTGCACCAGTAAACTGCGTCGCCTGAGCACACAAACAGGACTTCAAGGAGCAGGAGAAGCTCAAGTACTCCGACGTGCAGGGCAGTCCTTTTTTTTTTTTTGGGTGTTGAGAAAGGCACGTGAATCAGAATCAAGGTGTGTGGCAGTGGGAATACACGAACATCAAGTAGAAGAATCCTGTGCAAGGGGGTGCATCGAGGCAGCACTTCTTCTTCCTGGAGGAAGGGGCCTTAGTCTCCTCGTGGTCGTGGCCTTCCTCCTCGTTCACAATGCGTTGCAGGCTTTCTTGGTCGTTAATGCTTGTTGTCGGCTTGGACCGGAGCATCATAACCACAACCCACAGGCAGCAAAGCACCTGCCAGCCAAACAAGGCACAGGGGGCATTGGGGGAAAAGCCACTCACAGCCCCTGCTCCGAGAGTGAATGACAGCTGCACGAGGCAACTTCCAAACAAAACTCCCGCACACAAAAGCCCCTTTTTCCGTAGTACACCCACAGGGGAGTGGTGCCTCTTCATGAGTGAATAAAAAGATATCAAAACAAGCAAGAGACGAGAACGAAAAGAAAGAATAGAATTGGGGAGAGTGACAGGACCTGTGGTCTTTTCTTTTTTTATTATTTCATTGTGGTCTCGATTTAAGAGGAAGATGTCTCACCACCAGCAAGGCCGTGCTTTTTGAGGTACTCGGAGAGCTCGTCCCACTTGGCGGTCTTCTCACCAAAGTCGTAGATGACGCAGCAAGAGCAGCCGACAACCTTGCGGGGAACGCCGTCCTTGTCGATTTTGCAAAGGCCTACCCACTCACCGAGCTTCATGGAGTCGGGTACCTGATCATAGCGGTGAGTGCGTGGCGTTGGGGATTCACAGTGTTGTGTTGTGTTGAGGTTGGGTGTGTGGGGTGCCGTGGGTGTCTTGTGTGTTTCCAGGTGGTTAGGGGTTGTGAAGAAAAAGTACCTTGATGAGACTGACTTTTCGTGTGGTGCAAAGAGCCTCAACCAAGCGGATGTAAGCGGGCTCCTCGCAATTTGAGGCGAGGACACACAACTGAGCTTTGCCCTTGTCGAGCATCTTGGCACATTCGCGCAGACCGCGAACAAGACCGTTGTGAATGAGCGAGATTTTAAGGACCTCCTGTGCTCTTGTCAGGGGACGCCATAAAAGCAAACAAATACTCCAACAAACGTCAAAGTACACAAAAAAAATGGCTACAACACGCGTTTTTTTTTTTTTTTTGAAACGAAAAATACGGACCTTGAGAACGTTAAGGATATCGGCACCTTCGCCCTCAGCAGGGGCTTCTTCGCCCTCAGGAGCGGTCGTTTCTGTCACCTCTTCCGTGGGTACTTCCGAAGTTTCCACATCTCCGTCCGATGCCATTTTTGCGGAGTTCCTCGATGTGGGCCTGTACGTGCGAGTGTCGGCACTGAGCTTGCTAAATTTTAATGAAATTGATCGTAGAGATCCAGTCTCTCAGGCTTTTAATTTTTTACAGTTGGGATATTTTCCGAGACGTAACTGTTTTTGGCAGTTGCTCCGATAGAAATTAAGGAAAGAAACGCGAAACGCCTCAGGAGCCTGGGTTGTGGTGCTGCTTGATTCGTGTGACTATTTCGTTGCACAGGTCTGTTCGGTTTTTTGGTAGAACATTAGTGGATGAGTTTGAATAAGATTTCAAGTACCAGCTGATTCGGACTCGTAGTCGTAGAATTTACCCTCCTTCTCTCTAAGGGAGAACTTTTTGTTCTTGTTGTTTGTGACACCCACATCAGAGATTTTGAATTTGTGCTGTTTAATGGTTACTTTTGCTTATGGTATAATGGGCACGTACTATGTCCGGTTCTGAACTACCTGCGCCTCCAAATACAACTGCCGCGGCGGACTTGAGTATACCCTTTTCTTCTCCTTTCTTTACATTTTGAACATATATGTGTGTCTCATCAAACCAAAGTTTGGCTTCTTTCCGGCCTAATTTGCCAATATGTACAACAGGATATTTCTGGTTAAACGTGAGAATGTATCGGTAGTAAAACGCTGCATATTCTTTACTTTGACTTTTTCTTCCGGTGTAGTTTGGGTTTTTCCTATAGAAAAACAGAAAAGTGACTAAGGATAAGAGTGAATCTTTGAACCTACTGTTTCGAACCATTCTTACAATAGTGAATCCTGTGTCAAGAACAGACATTTTGTCGTCGCATGCTTCATCGATGTTTGCATACCAAATCTGGAATTGATCTGCCTTAAGCTTCGTCTTTGCGCAAACCTACAACAGAGTAAATTACCCATGAGTACAGGCATTCTAGAACCTGGGCTTTCAATTGTGAGATTTTTAGGTCTCGCTTCAATAGAATCCCAATTGTTTGAGAACAGTTGTTGGGATCCAAATGGTCCATAATTTCAACCCTCACAACCAATGGTGCTGGACCTTTATGTGGCTGGTTTGTTAGGAGGAAATTTTAACAGGGCCATACAATCAGGATCTAGAACAAGCGCAAAAGGCGTTCCATCACCAGGAATGACACGGTCATCATCGAGAGCTTTAATGATCGTCAAAGAAAGTGCTAAGTGTTCACAAACAAATACAACGCAACAAGGCACCACTCACCACACACCCCCATGGTCTTTATCAGGCTGGCCTCCTTTTTCCATATCGGCAAGGTAGAGGAAATATGCTTTAGGATTATCTTGCAAAATTATACTGCGATCGATTTGGGAGTGTTCCCTCATATAATTGTACTTCTTGAGGACTTCCGCAATAGTATATCCAACTGTGGCTTTGCATGGAACCTGTAAAAAATGAGTTGGGGGGCTAAAGGAGAATGCCATACTTTAACTTTGATGGGTGTTTTGTAATCCGGAGGAAGTTGTACTGTAACGTCCACCATTGGGGGTGGTCGTTCAACAGTGACAATGGTCTGTGTCAAAAGGGATCGGCGGCTTGGGGTGCACAGAGGGAAGGCAACAAAGGGGGTAGGAGAAGGTGGCGCTAGAGCGAGATTGCTAGTTGCAGGAGCATTGCTGACGTTCAATTGTGATCTCTGCAGATGCTCCCGTGGGTTCGGACCTAGTTTTATTCTTAAACACCAGTGATTTTGGATTTCACAAACTGTTTCTCTTATTGAGAGGAGTGCCTTTCCCTTGTTCCAAGACTGTTCTTGTCTTAGCATCAAAAACAAGCTTGGCAGGTAGCGGGTCAGTGCTCAAGTCATTGCACTGAAGTGGTCGCTGATATTCAGTGAGGGGTTGGGCAAGGAGTGTATTATTGGGACTGTAAAAGGTATAACAGATTAGGGTTCTGATTCAAAAAATTTTAAAATAATTACCCTGTGGCAGTCCTCAGCTTCGAAAGTAGCTCTTGTATTGCAAAAGAATCAAGTATCGAATGTGAAGAAATGTAATTAGAACCAGAGGAAAACACCTCCTCTGTTGGCTCCAAAGCATCCAACACTGTCTCGTGCTGCCGCGTGGGTGGCAGGGAGTGGGTAGTTAAAGGTGATAAGATACCCAAGCGAGGGAGTGGCGGGGGTGGGGGATTGTGAAGTTGTGGTGAAACAGGTGTGGAGGTCACTGCTGTGGAAATTGTGGAGCTGGAGGAATTTACAGGTATAATGGTTTGTGGTTGGGAACTTTTGGCAGCTGGGGTGGTTGTACCACTTACAGTAGTAGTAGAAGTTTGAGATGCCTGACTTCAGAAAGAGTCATCAAAGTGATTTGGCAACAAGTGAAGTTGTAATGTGAGGTTTTCTGTTTTGGGTGTGCAAGGTTTTACATTTGGTTAGTGCAGACAATTTCATTGAGCCGTTCCTTCAGCATTGCCAGTTGCCGTTCAACATCTTCAAGCATTCCCCGTTGCTGTTAAAAAAAAGGTCATTTGCCATTCATTGTTGGCCACTGCGCAGTTAAAAAAAAAAAAAGCACGGACAGCAACAGTACTTACATCAGCACCCAAATCACCAGTGACGAGAGGCAGACGATCTCGTGACAGCCTCACACGATCCAAGATTCCATCTACATCACTCACCAGCCCACCCGCCGCCCCTCGTTGCATCTAATTCTTTTTTTTTTTATCGTTCCACCGAAAGACAGAGATTGGAGGGACTAAACACTCGGCAGGGCTTTCACTCTGCCTCCCCATACAGTGCCACTCTCAGAGGCCAGTCCATCTCCCCCCCGAAAGAACACTCCCTGAGGCTTTGGAAGCCGCACCAGATGGGAGTAACTTCAAACGCAGTTGCAGAAATTAAACGAAAATAATGTCGGAGCGAGGACGCGGGAGCTGGCAGCCAAGGCCGAGAGGGTCACCCGTCGCCAGGGGAGGCAGCTGGTCCCCAAGGGGCGCAGGCTCGCATGCCAGAGGGCGCGGCGGGCGGGGCGGCGCGTCCCCGGCGCGTGGCGGGGCGTGGTCGCCCAGGGGCGCGACTCCAAGGGGGCGCGGGAGAGGGGGGTTCGGCAGCCCCCGCGGGGGAGCGTGGGGAAGCCCCAGGGGAGGAGCAGGAGGAGGAGGCGGCGGCAGTAGGTCGTTTTCCAGCAGCGGCTACGAGGAGGAGTACGTATCGAACGAAGGGGGCGGAGCGACTCGCAACACGGCGGCAACGACGACGACTACGACCGCCGCGGCCAACGCGAGGGCTGCCCACGACTGGGACGCGACCAGGCTTGCGGGGTCCAAGAGGCCGCCGTCGCGGGTGCCTGCTCAGGAGACCGAGGGCTCGGGGCTGGCGGCTGCGAAGAGGCTCAAGCCGTCGTCGTCCGCATCGTCCGGCGACTCCGCGGATTCCGCGAACCCGGCTGCGGTAGCGCGAACAAGGGGAAACGCGAAAAAGCCGAGGCCTGCGAAGCAGGAGGAGCGCATCAAGATACTTCCCGAGGAAGATACTATCGCCAAGTCGAAACCGCCCAAGCCAATAGTGACAGCTTCTGTGCTGAAGGGACTGGAAGAGGCCATGGAAGGGTTTGAGGACGACGGGCTGGAGGGCCAATCCGGCGGCCCTGATGACAAGGAAGCCGAGGAAGAGGAGGACATTGAACCTATTTCGAAGGCCCTTGGTAAACCTCCAGTTATGGTGAGCAACCTTTTGGGCATACTTGAAACTTGATATGATGTATACTGACTTTTTTTTTTTTTTTTTGAAGCTGTCCCGCATCCCTTTCATTAAACCAAATATGAGTGATGGGGATTACATTGCCATTGGGAACTGGCAGTTCATATTACCTTATACAAGGACGTGCTGGTTCAAGGCCACCGAAGAAGCCTCTATCCCGCGACTATTTTCCAACGCCTTTGGTTTCAGTGCAGATGATTGGGTACACAACACACACTGCAGTTCTTACCATAACATATCATGAGTCAGTAGAACTAGCAAAAAACGGCTCAGTTCTTGTAAATGACAAGCCACGCGAACTAAGCGACAACGTGAGAAAGGGGGATGTTGTATCTTACAGGTTGGATTGCTTTTCCTTTTCATTTCCCAACATATTTAGTGTGCATTTCCATGAAGTACCCGTTTCTGCCGATAAACCAATTCTAGTGAAGGAAACGAACTCATTTTGGATGATAGATAAGCCAGCTTGTGTTGGTGTATGTGAAATTATCAGCCACCTTAAATGTGTCACCGGCCATTTATCTATCATTACAGGCAAACAGCACTATTTCCTTCGTTTTCAATAGTCTCGATTTCCTGTTCAAGAAAATGTTGAAGATCGAGTCCGATCCAATTTGTAGCCATCATTTCGTCATTTCTGCGTCAGAAGTAATTTGTTTGCAGATGATGTATTCTGTGAGCCCAAATTCTCCGGAATTTCCCTGATTGCAAAAACGCTGGAGGCTCGTGATGTTATGAGAGAACACCTTTCAAGCTTCAGCTTTGTTGTCATAGCTCGTGTTGTTGGCTCATTTCCACCGTATCATACATGCTCCTCTAAAACAAATAAGTGTCGCGGCGTAGAATACTAAATGTGTTATTCTTTCAGGAGAACTTTTGCGATGCACGGGACTCCAAAAACTGGCTTTCAGTTCTGCAAAGAATCCGACCCAGATGCATCTGTAATCACTCTAATTGAAGAAAGTACGAAGAGTCACACCAGCCTTGTTCGGCTCCAATGTCAAGGACCGTACTTCCTTGAGCGGTTCCAATATGCCGGTATATCATCCCCTATTCAAACTACCGTTTAGCAGCGAATCAAACTCACGTAAACCCACAGGATACCCCGTTGCCAATGCTGCTGAATACGGCGGATCAAAGGATTTCACATACAAGAAGGACCCACATGACATCAAAGTGCTGGAAGAGGTTTGCGACGAGTACTTTGCACACCTTGGGGAGATGGAAAAGCTAGAACCGGCCAGGTGCGAGTACTGCCGGACTCGCACACTCCCATCATTGCCTCCAATGCCCCTGATGATTCATGTAACCTCATGCATTCTGGAGGGAGTTTTTTCATGCAAATCGGTCATGGACCTACCATACTGGGCCAGACACAAAAGTAAAAAGCCCCACCGCCACTGAGCAATGAATGCTTAGTTCCAAAAAAGAAAAAAAAAAGCGCTTGATTCAAAAAAGTTGTGGAATTGCTTTTTTTTTTGACTCTATAAGAACACCCAAGAAACAAGCGTTGGTTTGTTGGAAGTAGTATTACAGTCGGTTGCCTCGTTTTTGTGAGAGGACTTGCATTGCTTGGATGATTTCCTTCACTGTAGTGGGTGGCGTACCACTGCCGGCCGTGCAGGCATTTACAGCTGTAGAGGGAGTTAATTGGGGTTGGGAGTTTCTGGGAAATATACCTGGGGGTGTGTCTGCTGATGTTTTCAAAAACACGGGTTTGAGCATTGCTCTGCTGGCAACTTTTGGAGGCTCTGTGTCTGGTGCGGGACTGGGGGTAGTGGTTGTAGAAGTAGGGTTGGTGGGTTTCGAGCGGGAGACTGGTTTCAGTTTAACCTCTATCTTGGGAGCAACAGAGGGTTGGACTTTCGGGGCAGCGGTGGTGGAAGTTGCTGAGTGGGAAGGCTTTGAACCAGGAACCAGTTCGGTCTCCGTTTCAGTACTTTTCCCTTCCTTTTTGACAACATCTTCCCTCTTCGGTGGCGTTGGTGGTTTTTCGTCTATCTTTGTTGGTGCGTCAGTTGATTGTTGGCCAACTCGCTGTTCAAGACTCGGTTCTTGGCACTTTCCATGGTCTCTATCTTCCTGCTCTTCGCAGTGCTTTACAGTCTCCTCTTCCTGTGAAACTTTCTTGTGATGCCGCCCAGGTTCTTTTCTGATTGCTATATCCGGTTCAGGGGGAATGGCATCATTTTTCCCTGTTCCAGTCTTCTCACTGTGCATCTGAGTAGTATTTTCACACTGGCGATCCACACTGGATTTGCTATTGACAAAGGTATTTTCGGTGTGGTCATCGGCTTCTTTTTGGTGCTTCATACACGTTTCACTTGCCAAGGTGGCCTCTGCTGTCACTGGCACCTCACTTTGTTTCATACAGGAGGGATCTTCAATCACACTACTATGTTTCCCCTCCCTTTGTTGGACTGACCCTTCCCCCCATAGTCTCACAACTAACCTGCCTTGCTCTATCCATACAGCGTGGTCATCAATCGCACACTTAAAAGGCAATGGTACAGTCAAGGAGAAAGGTCCCCCACGTAAACCAGGACTGGAAGAGAACAGCTCCAATGTGTCTTTTGTGTGCACAATATCCCCAAAGGATTGCTCTGGGCGTGTTGTTCCAGATATTGTTAAATAGTGGGCTGCTGTAGGTGTAGAAACAGGACTTCCAGAAGGTGGAAGGGCATTGATTGATAAGACCACGCTCTTAGAATCCACACTGAAGCACATGACAACGATGTAGGCAATGTTTTTCTCTGGATTCGCCAGAACAGCATAATTGGGTTGGCTGCAGGGTACTATTGTAGCGGAGCGAAGGGCTCTTGTGGGGGCAATCCAAGTGGTCTTATGTGATTCTGAGGAAAATTGTTAAAGAGGAAAAAGTACCTGTCTCTGAGGTAAGACACTGCTCTGTCCTTCTCGGCTTGGAGTAGTCGATGAAGCCAAACTTGAGTTTGGTAACGCAGAATTAGCCGGCGTGGGCGCGGGAGACAGTGAGGGAGAGGGTGATGGTGATGGCGACGGTGACAGCGAGGGAGAGGGAGGGTGCGTAAGGCAGGATTTATGTTGGGAGGCTACAGTAGCAGTTTCTGGTGATGCGCTGGTCCCCTCGGAGACTGTGCCCGAATGGGGGTCGCCTGGGGTATCAGTTGCTGGGGATGCTTGTATTATTGACGAAGAGTGCAAATTCTTTGGGGGGTCTCCCTTGGAAGGAGTTTTTGAATCAATTACTTTTTTTTTCTCTTCTTGTTCCTAAAACGGTTAAGGATACCGGCTTGCATTATTAGAAGTACCGTTATATCAAGAAACTCCATGCAAAATTTGCATACTCGCACTGCTTCTTCTCCAATATGAGGCAGTACTCGCTTCAAGTGGCAACACTTCCCACACATAATCTTCCCACAGTTTCTGCAGTGGTGCTAGGCATGCTCAGTCTAAGTAAGAGTTGATAGCCATACCCTCCGTTTGATTACGTTAAAGTGATGCCCACATATCATACAAATTAGAGACTTTTTATCTTGAACCCACACTGGGGCCTGCGTTGCATCCACTGCAGCACCTTGAGTTATAATCTGACTGGTACCTATAAGTCAGTGTCAGTCTCTTGAGAAAATGTGACATCGAGTACCGACTCCCCTGGCACCAATGAGAATCTCATTGAAATCCAGTAGCCACCCTTTTGTCTGTGTTGGGAGATATGGCTTAAGCAGCTTTCTTACCGTCTTTTTCTGTGTGCTCTTCAGCATATACAGTGAAAGCCTTCCCTTGGGCAATAATCTGGAATGGGTACTTGGCAAACTCACAGGATGGTGAGGGTTCCTCATTTGCAATTGGAATAACTTTGAGTTTCTCCTTTGAAACAGGAAACGAACGATGAAGTAAAAACGCCATTTTCTCCGATTGTACCACTGGTGCCCCGTACATAAGGAAATCGGAAAATAGCCAGAAATACCTTGGAATATAAGAAACTGGAAGATAAAAAAAAGGAGAACCTTTTCTTATCAGTTTTACGGCATTCTTTGTACAAGTAACCTTCCCTTATAAAAAGGTGATCAGAAAGAATCTGTGCCTTCATTTCAGGAGATAGCTTTATAAAAGACTTCTCGATTTCCATCAGTTTGGCTCGGTTTTGCTCTTGTTTAATGCTCACATTCACTGACTAAAGAACGTTGATATAGTTGCTTTTGTTTTTGTGGTAATTTAAAACAAATTTAAAATAGCTAAGACTCACTGCTGTGAGGCATTCCAAATCACGGCACACTTGAGAGAGTCCAGAGGAGTCTGGATGCCCTGCAGGAGTTGCTTTTAAGTATTCCTATGAATAAAATGAGTTCTATATTGAAGTATTCTTTAGAATACCTTGATCAATAGTGTGTAGCGAGGGATCCTCTTTAAAGACTATCAAAGATAGAAAATGTGTTTTAAAAAAAAACCTGAATTGGAGTGATTAAGTAAGCAGCCAAATCCTTAGACTCACTTATAGGTTTAGCTTTTACACCCTAGCAAGTGTTAGCTACAACTTGGACAGCAAAAAAATAAAGGCGAGCGGCTCTGAACCTCAATGAAAGTCGTGAAAGTTTTGGACTTCTCACTGAGAGTGTAAAGGGTTTGCACAGACTTGTCATAATTTTGAATGTACGGTGTAAAGACCTCTGATATAGGAGAAACCTTATGCTTGTTACAACTACTTGCCGAATAATTCCCCGCCATCCCAAGGTAAGTATACTCACAAAAGGGGAAAAGACTTGGGAGAGGCAAGACTCAGGAGTCCAGTTTGTATTGTACTGATTTAAGGCATCGCACAGACTGGAAGAGACCTTCTCAATCTCGGTGATATTAAAAAAAATGACTGGTATCAGAGCCGATCTAATGATTGCAGAATTGGCTTCTTTGATGGGTGTAAGGTACTCCTGGGTGAGTTTAGTGAAAGGAGATGGGCTTTGAGGGGATACATTGACGAGGACGTTCAAGCCCCTCAAGAATGTCTTTTCTGTCAAGTACAACTCTTCTAGCACTCTCTGTCGTTGGCCATCTGGGCCCGGCAAGTATTCCCTCTTACAAATTGTGGCCGATGCTGAACGCACTGGACTGGGGCTCCCACCACCAGGTGGAATGTTCCCCGAGGAACCGTTGCTACCGTTACTATTCATGCTCCCAGTTGACACACAGTGCGTTAAAATTCCTGTGCTGCCACTTGCAGAACTTCCATCCGCTGGACAGTCGTTTTCTGTAGTGTCCTGTGTGAGAAGAAAAAGAAATAAAAAAATAAAAAGTAACGAAAACCTTCTGTTGAAGGAGCTGCGGTGGTACCTCCATTTCTTGGTGATGCCAAAACAATGGGTGGTGGGGATTGTGGGGGCGACGGCGGAACTTTTTGTGGCGACGGAGGCGGAGACGTCGTTGGGGGAGCTGGGGGTTTCACCGCGAGAGGCGGAGGCTGCGGATCTCCGTACGAAGGGTCTTCTCCATCCGTAAGTGCTTGTTTCGGCAATGTGCGTTGCTGGTCCGCCACTTGTGCCGCGTCGACTGCGTCGGTGCCGTTATCCAGAGTGAGATCCTGCATTACTTAACGTTTGTGGGTTTTTTTAATTTATCTCCGAACCGGGAAATTCTTTAACAATGTGTCAATCAAATATTTTTATCGATCGGTCGCGGAATTGCGATGTTACGGGGAAAATGTTGAAGTTGGTGTCTGGAGATCTAGATCTGGTCAGGATCTGCTCCTCCTGTGTGGTGTTGTTGTTCTGCAATCAATGCTTTGCTAGCGGATACGAGAGCGTGGCGGTGAGATCTCTTATTCACGCCTATCGACTTGAGTGTGGATTTGTCGAGCCGGTGTTGCTTGATGTGTTGCGGCGTGATATGTTGAAGAGTGAATAGCGGAAGATACTGTAACAACGGTTGGCCGGATCTCTCACTGACACCTCGTAACCATTCTTCAAGGTCTGTTGCTGTTTTTTTGTTTTTGGTGAGTGTGAACCTGGAGAGTCTTTTTTTTTTTTTTTTTTTTTTGTTTAAACAAAAAAAAAAAAAAAAAAGAAAAAGGGAAAACTAACCAGGTATAGAACTGTAGTCGGGATCGGCTGGTGTAGCTTGCCTTCTCTATGTGCGATTTTAGCTCTCAATGAATTTACGGTGTAACGCTAACGGTACATTTTCCTTTGAACTGGAACTGCGCGCATCGTTGGAATTTGGCATATTTGACTTCTCTGATATTGAATCTGAATTTCTCGTGTAAAGGGAGCCACCTCTAGTTGTTGTGGTGTCTGGCTCCTGGAATAAGGGCAGCGGTTTCCGTTGTGATTTAGTCTTCATTGCTACATGATCAGTGCAACGACAGATGGAAGGCTGCATACACATTGTTGCTGATTTTACTATTTGTTGCAATTCCAAGCTGGCGTTTGTTGAAGAGGAAATATCTGCCGCTTTCAGTTTGGCACACAGGGAGTCTCCTTTCTTCATCCTAAGAGTCGCATAGGGCTGCCCAAGAAGTGCTTTTGCATGCCTTTCTTCATCTCTTGCTTCTTTCAGTTGAAGATCTTAAGCATTTGAGATGTGAATGGTACTAGTACCGGACTAAAAGTGCCCCAAACAAACCTAGGTTTGATAGAATGTCAGATCTTCTTCTAGATACATCCTGTTCGGCTCGGGCGTGTGGCGAACTCAAATCTGCTACTTGGAAGGAAAGACTGCATCAACTAGAAAAATACCTGCACTCTGGTCATTGACGTTGTTCCTAGAGGTACTGGTGCTTTGGCTTTCAACTTAAAGCAGGTCAGAAAGGAGCGTGGACAATTTCAGAACTACGTGATGTTGTGTCTGTGATTTTGAAGTGTCTGCTGCAATGTGGACAGCACACCACCGTCTCTGAGAAAGGCCTTTCTACATTGAGGACTGAAACGTATGGCATGTTACCAAAAGGGAACCGGGACTACGCAAGAAAACACAAAAAAAAAAAAAAACGGTACGTACATACTATCGGCATGTCAAATAGCGAAGAATTGCTGCTAGATGTTGTTGTATTGGAGCGACCCTCGCCCGAGTTGGCGAGTATGTCAGCGACCATTGCTAGAACGTCAGAAGAAGCCTGTGTGACATGGTTTAGCCGTGTGTTACGTATGGTCCTGAACCCCACAGTAACAACTAACTACCTTCATCCACCACCAGACTGTTTTTGCTTATTGGTTTCTTCGAACCCGAATCGTCACGGAAGAAAAACCATTTAAAGAAGAGTGTATTTTCCCTAAACGTACATACAACTTGTTGCCATCTCATCAATAATTCAGCCTGGTGTAGAGCCTCCACGTTGTGTGTACTCGGCCGCTCGGCTTATCTACAATAGCACCCCCGCTTCCGTCGACGAGACTGAGAGCCTGCTGCGGAAACGGCAGGGTGACAGTCTCCCACCCAAGGGGAACAAACCCAAACCTTTGGTGCAAAGTGTCGCTGGCCGTGTTGTGTATGGGTTTGTGAATGACCCTTGTTATTGTTCTGCGGTAGTTGTTGCGAGCAGCCCACAGCAGGCCGGCGTCGAGCAGGGCCCGGGCGACGCCGGCGCCCCTGGCCGCAGGCGAGACGCCAAGCAGCGGGACGTAGGCGGTCTCGCACACGCAGTCCAGGCTGCTGCCCGTGACAAACGCCTGCCTGTCGCGCGCCACGCTGGCCTCGGAGAAGAACCTGCCAACGTCGAAGGCCTCGCCGCCGTCGTCGTCGAAGGCCAGGGCGGCGGCGGGGCCGCCCACGTCCCTGACGTGCTGCGAGAAGGGGTGCACGGTGAGGAACCCGACCAGCGCCGATGTGGCAGAGTCGACGGCTACGAGGACGGCGCAGCGGTCGCCAGAGTCTTGGCGTCGAATCAGTGCGGTGAGGGACTCGGCAGTGCTGAGCAGAATCAGGAACCCGGTCGCGGGAGTGACCCCCGGGGCACCTATTTGGGTTGCCCGGTTGATCTCAATGATGCTGGGCACGTCTGACTCCCTTGCTGTTCTGACATTGCAGTGAGGCATTCTTTTTCTTTTTTGTTTGAAACAACAGATTGTTCATTAATCAGGTGAGAGGACGAATTTAAAAGGCTAACAGGCAACTTGCGTAGGAGTGAGGTCGAGGAGATGTTTGGGTTTGGAGAACCTGGCACGACAGCTAAAAAAATGGATTGTAACTCCCCAAGGCGGTCTGATGAAGTCACACGTGCCAAACATGTCCTCAGTACCCACCCGAAGTTGCCTGGTTTGGGGAACGGACGCCATCTTCTATCTTCTCTGTACGCGTGGTCGTCGGGGTTACTGTAATGGCGAAATATAGTTCTCGATTCCTTGGAGAATTCGCGAAGTACTTTCCAGTTAAATCTCCCCCTTGCTTATGAGGAAGTCCGGACTACTCAATCTTCCCAAAATGCCTGTTGTCGGAACCGAAGCAGGAGAATGTGGACGAAGCAGATTACCCGCATCCGATGTGAAATTCCGAGGGTTCATAATAAGCAAGCACTTTTTAACACCCCACAACCAACAATCTCTTTTCAAAGCAGAAAAAAAAACCCGGGGGTCAATGACAACAGTCAAAGAGTCAGCCGCTGAGGCAGAGAGACCGCTCTCCCCTCAGTCTTTTTGCACCCCTGGTCCGGTAATCTCGATTCTTGTGAGGGAGGACATCCACCCAAGAAAACTAGCGCAGGTCAGTCAGTCTTTCCACACGGCTTTTTTCCCTGTGCCTGGCAATCGAACAAACGAATAGTTTCTAATCGTTTTTATAAAGGTAACGCTCAAGTTAAACCGCACATTACGTCTTCAAGCAGCAATTTCGGAGCGAGAGGTTTTCAAGCAGGCGTTGTGTGCCGAGTTTCGTACAGCAGGAAGTCTAAAAAGTGCCCGTCCCTTCATATACTTTATAATACACTTATTTCCTCTTTGCAGAGGCTCAGTGCTGGAGATGCAACCCCGAGACAGGAATAGTGGGGAGATTGTCAATAGACGACCACGAGGCACACTACGAAGGCAGCACCGACACCGAAGTGTACTGCCTCAAACTCAAATCCATTTGCACATCATCCAGACTTCACATGAAATCAGCGGCTGTTCTCATTATCCCGGGTTTGGCAGGTCACAACAAAAGCAATCCGTTCAACTTGCGATCCCGCCCAAAAAGTACAGACTTTCCTCTCTTCACCTTCCACTAAAACACCTTGTGTTTGTGCACAGTGCGAGGCGGTCAGATTTGTCACGACCCAGTGGAAACAACGAAGAACAGCGGAAGCAACGATAACACCCCAGCACCGGTTACAACACCTTCATCAAGTTCTGCGGACGAATTGTCTGGCCCAGCGACTCCCCAGTTCCCTCTCACAATACCACCCCCATCCACTCCAGCCGTAACTTCGACTTCGACTCCAACGCCAACTCTGGGTCAATTGCTGTCGAATTTCCCAGTGCTCTTCGGTTCATTTGGATTCCAGAACTCCACCGATTCGAACCTGTCTGCCACACCACCAACGCGAGATAATTCCCCGCTGCTTCACAACAGGTATTCCCCTTCTACACCGGGGAATACTTCCCCCTCGCGAAATACACTGAGCAACCCCTTCCCATTCCTCCCACCGCAACTTACAACAAATACTTCGCTTCCACTTCCACCACCCCCATCTCCATCCCAATCTCTGTCGCCATCGTCACCCCCTCCACACGGAGTTCTCAATCTCTTCATAAATTCCCAGAACATTGCCAATGCTCGTCCGCCAAGTACCTCTCACCGCCATTCGCCGACCGTAACTTCTCCATCACAATGCACTTCGACCTCAGTCCAGACATCTACACCAACACGAGACTTCATACAGCTGCTTTCATCACAACTGAACGCAAGCCCCTCGAACATCACGAATTCCGGACGAACTTATTGCCTCCCAGGGACTCTTCCGGAGCGCCCGGTCCCCAAGGACAACTCCTCGAATTATGTAACTGATCAGTCAACGCACAACCACATTCAGGATAACCCCGCCTCAAACCTAACGAGTCCACCATCAAGTTCAATCGCACAACTTCAAAATACCCTCACATTCAATTCAGCCTCTTCACCCTTATCGGCAAGCCTTCTCAATTTTTGCAGTTGGAGTTCCGGTTTGCCGATGTTTCCCCTTGACTTCACCTCTCCCGCTTTCCCACAACAAAACACACAACCCCAAAGCACATGGGCTGTGCCAGTAAAATCATCAGAGACTTCTTCTTTTGAGAGCGAACCAAAAAGACCCAGAATTTCCCAACCTTCGTCCCCCCAAACCACCACCGCCCCTGAAACTCCTCAGGTTCCGCATATATCGTTCCAAGCTCAGCCCTCCCTGTGCGGAGATATAAGTGCGTGCTCTACTCCTAAGCGCCTTTAAAATTGGGTGGGTATCCAAAAGCTAAACGCACACTCAGATGGCCAATTACTCATTTCCGTCAAGATAATCCAAGCCGTTGTTCCGTACGACCGAATACCCTTTGCCGATAAATGGAGAAGCAGCATGGTCCAGTACGGGCAGGCCCAGTGTGCCAAGAAAGGCGTGATAGAGAAGGCAGTCATAGTCTCCGTCAGAATGGACGACGAGAGGGCAGAGAGACTGACCACGTGGGTGAACGTGAGCAACTTTCCCTCGCTGTACCGCGCCTCCCAGTCACTTGTCACTTGGCTGGACTACATGTCCAACACAGTGCCCAACCCCCCCAGCTTTGACTTTGTCGGCTCAGGCATGGCCAGCTGCGTTGCCTTTGTGACCAATTGGTGACCCCAATTGGGGACATTGTCAATGACTGGGGCGGGACTGGGTTCACTTGGCAGGCATGTGCTTTTGTCATTTGAGTGTGAATTACAATTTTTGGCAACACAAGCTTTTTATTTATTTACTAGAACAGCGTGTCGTGGGTTTTTTTCCCCTGTGGCGTCTCCTTACCGGTCGTAGATCTCACATTCTTTTAATTTAAAACTACAAAGCAAAGTTGCAACAAAGAACGATGAGCGCAGCGAAGCCGTTGTCGTCCAGTGGCGGGTTAGGGACTTCCGTTGGCGGTGTTGGCGGGATCTTTCGAGTCGTGTTAACAGGTGGGCCATGTGGTGGCAAATCAACGGCGCTTCAGAAACTGTCTTCTTTTTTGCACTCTTATGGCTTTGACGGTTTTTTACACTTCTATTTCCTTTTTTCGCCTTTTCCTAACTTTTCTACTTTATTTTGGACTCTTGTGCAGTTTATTTGGTAAGTTTTGGCATAGATGTCATTCCAAGTCAAATAAACGTTTACAGGTGCCAGAAGTTGCAACACTCTTACTCTCAGGAGGTGCCACGTTTGCTGGTTTAAACTCACAGGAGCTTATAGCTTTTCAAACTTCCATCATTTCTAGCATGATTGTATGTTTTATTGCTTCCTTCCCTTCAACTCTAACCTCTTGTAGGCTCTTGAAGATAATTTTATGCGAATTGCTGAAAGTAGAAGACGTCCTGCTGTTATTGTGTGTGACCGTGGAACAATGGATGGTACTTTCTTTCACTTTTTTGACTCTTCACAGCTTACACTGCTTTAGCCTCTGCATATATGGATCCTGAACTATGGCAGCTTCTCTTGGATGAAAACAATTGGACAAACGCACAGCTGAGGGACAGGTACATATTCTTTAATCATTCTATATTCACTCTCATTATGGAAACAGGCGATATGACGCTGTGGTAAATCTTTCTTTTGTCTTATGTGAAATAACTGAATAAACGTGGTTTTTTTCCTCTAGATACACATGGTGACTGCTGCCTTCGGTAATTTACTCTTGATTTTTGTAATGAAGCCAATGCATTTCTTCTAGGAGCTGAAGAATTTTATACAACCGAAAATAACACTTCCCGCAGAGAGAATGTCAATGAAGCAAGAGAAGTTGATATGAAACTACGCAATGCCTGGATGGGCCACCCTCACTTATTTATTGTTGACAATGCGTAAGTACTCTCTTTGTTTACCTTCCTTCTCACCTTGATTTAGAAAGAAATTTGATGATAAGGTTTTCTCGCTAATATCACGGTTTACGAAAATAACCCATTCCAGGTTCACTCTGTGCTGACTGCTCTCTGTTGTACTGTTGGCCTTCCTTCTCCTGGCAGCACATTACGGCAGTTCACCCTCCCCAGCTCCCCTTCAATTCCAGATCCATTTGAAGAGTTTGTTGTTGAGATGTATTTCCTGGCAGGGAGCTCCGAGACAATGTACATACAGACAAGGTAGGGAAACTAAAGGAGTAAATAAAAATATTAAACATCAACAGGCACCAGCACAATGTTTCCAGTTACTCTGAGTGCAGAAAAAGAAAGTGTACCAAAGCGGATGGGACTGTGGAAGAAGTTATGCTTGAGCGCAGGCTCACAACGAAAGAGTACGCCACTCTCAGGACCCAGGTATTTGCAAACCGCAATTCTCCATGCACTCACAATTTGTGGGAAAAAAAGATTGATCCCGATCGTCTGCCACTCAAAAAAATTGTCAAACAGTGCTTGTACAACCAACAGTACTTATCCATTGTTGAATTGGTGAAGCCGATCCCAAACAAGTCAGCTTTCCACTATTTATGTGCCAGGTTACTAACAAGTGCACAGATTCTATGTTGAAGTTCGCCTTCCCGTTCTCAGTCAAGGAACAGAAAAAGGACCCACAAATCCTGTCTTCCCTCTCTGGTTACCAGCATCCACAGAAATTACAAATGACCCCTCAATTGACCCATGTGTACTCTCTAAAAGGCCATAGTACACAAAAAAAAAAAAGATCCGTTTCAAAGGAATTTGGGTTCCTTACTGTACAAGTACATACTAACAATACAATGAGAGAGGCTTCTCTGGCGACAGCCTCCAGGTGGGTTTTCCACCTGATTTCACCCACTTCACCTCCACATCACCAATTTTCAGGCTGGTGGTAACATCAAAGATGCCAAAACTCACTGCAAACGTGGTTCCAGCCTCAGGCACCGGCACCAACGGTTGGTACTGTGGCCTCTCTGTGTAAGGCACAGCTGGGACGGCAATGATTCCAGTTGCTCTACCCAATTGCGGGTTGGATTGCAGTGGGCCAAATGAAGGGAATGACATGCACGGATTCGCCAAGTCCGCGACGTGGTAAACGTAGAGGGCGGTGCCTTTGTGCACGCAGACGTGTTCTCTGCCGACTACCTCGAGGAAGCAGGGGCGGGTGAAGGTGGTGGTTTTTCCTGTGCCGAGATTGCAAATGATGTGCTGGGTCCGGGTGCAGCTGATTGTGTACACGTCAGTACCCACGCACATGCAGAGTCCCGGACATAGCCCAGGGCAATCGCAGCCACAGGCACCGTCGGGAACGTCGATGACCCTCACCACGGAGAAAAGCCGGTTGGTGAAAGTCTGTTCCATATCCACGAATATCACGCAGGGGCCTCCCGGTTTCCTGAGCGCCGGAAACACAAGGGTGTTGCTCCTACTGGGATCCTCCCCTTCGAACGTGGGACCGTGCTGCAGCCTGTGCTGCAAATCGCGCAGCTCCAACTCTCCCCCTAGCTGGCCGCGGACGACTCTCCAGATACGCATCCCATAACTCCAGTGCAGCGCAATCCACATCGTGTTGCACACAGCAGATTCTATGCCGTCGTGGAGGGCGGGGACGGTGAGCCCCCCGGCGCCGTCGATGATGCTGTACCTGTTGGGCACTCGGTTGACGCGCTCCACGGCCAAGAACCGGTCGTGGCCCAGCGCCCCGAGGATCCGCGGCCCCCGCGGGTCGTGCGCCAGGCGGCAGCCGCTGCGCACGACCCCGCCGGACTGGGACAGCCCCAGGAAGACGTGCACGAGAGCCTCCCTGTTTGGGGGCCGCGGGACGGCCGCCCGCAGGGTGAGGCCCAGCTCGCGGCAGACCCGGCAGACCCCGCACGCCCAGAGGGAGTGGAGGGGGTCCCTGAGCACGGGTCGGGGGAGGTGCCGCACGGCGCTGCTGGCCCCGCAGCGGGGGACCAGGGCCCCTACAGCGAGGGCAAGGAACTGGGAGCGATGCACCTTGCAGTCCACGGAAAACGACGCCGCTGCTTCGTACCTCCCGCCCCAGTCCCTGAGAGACCATGCGTCGTACAACGGGCCCGTCGGCTCAGGGCCAAACATCCCGAATAAGATAAACCTGGTGGTGAACAGGTTGCGGCAGTTGTTTTTTTGTTTTGTCTCTTAGAAAGAAGAAAATGGGTCTTCTGTGGTGGCTGTAGTGGTAGCAGCGGGTTTTCCAGTGGCGCCGGCATTTTTGCACTCTTGGCACACTCGTTTCCCTTGTAGCATCCATCTTTTTGTTGGGAATAAAACGGTTAGTAGATACTGTGGGTAACTGTGTCGGAGGAATTGCATACTTGCATACAGCCTCGTTCCCGCACCTGGGGCATTTGGCAATACCCTCAGCAGCACGGGTAGCCTCCGCTTTGCGGGCAGCATGGCATGCCGGGCAATATTGCTTCATGTCCACCTCAAAGAACTTGGCCGGGTCTAGAATGGACATGCATTTTGCACAGGTGAAGCAGGTTAGGTGAACACGTTCATCGTGAAGAGTGAGGAACTCATTTTCAATGTGTTCACCACATCGGGCACAGGGTCTCTACGGTTGATATTAGATAGGACCGGTTTATGGGTAGTGTTACTTACGCGATAGCAACCAGAGCACAGAAGCCTGCGTTCACGGTTCAAATACATGTCATCAGTAGTGACAAGGGATACTCCACATTTGGAACAGTTGTAGCACTGCCAATGCCATGCCAGACCTAGTAAGGAGTCACGAAATGAATACGAATGCCAAGCAAAAGGCTTGATGTACCAGCCATTTGGGCAACATTGTCACTCTCCCCGATGGGTTGGGCACAGGAGTGGCACTTTTGGTTTGGATCTCTTTTAAGAGCATCATTGCCACAGGGTGGGCACAGTACTGTCTGGAAAATGAGTTTAGAAAACAGGCCAACCAACAGTCAATTAAAATTTCCAAGGGCACTGTACGAAAGTACGGTGCCAAAAAAAAAAAAAAAAATAATAAATAAATAAAAAAGAAAAATACACACATTATTGAAGAGAACAAACTGTGCAGCTCCAATCAATACGTTACACTTGCTGCACAAGAAGCACTCGTGGTGCCACTTCTGCGGAAATGTTTTAGTCAATTACGCCAGTTAAAAAAAGGGGGAAAGGAGGGTGGAATGATCTCGTGGATAACAAACAAACCTTGCCCACAGCCTCCACAAACTTCGATGTAGGAGCGATCGGTAGGTTGCACTTTCCACACGTGGCCGCCATTACGTTCGTTCGTTACGTTTAGTTTAATTCTTGGTTTTTTTTTTTTGTTTGTTTTGTGAAATTATTGTCCACTGAAGTGTCGGTTGCAAATCTGAAAGATTTTTTTTTCTTTTCATCCTATCAAGTCAACTTGACAGAAGGGTGCTGATTTAATTTCGTTTGCTGAGGGTGATGTCGGAGCGTAGGGTGGTACAGGGAACAATTTCCTTGCTAATGGGAGTTCCTATGAGGGGTGATGTGTTGTGTGTTTCAAGCCATGTTTGGATAGAGCGGTGGTCATACAAAAACCTAGGGAAGTTGTATCAGGATTTGGGTGGAAAGCGGGAGATTGATTACCAGTCACTGGCAAAAACGGGGTTCTCCATTTCTCTCCGGGACAATGGACAGATGTATTCAGGATAGTCCGGGCGTATGAGTGGAAGACCTTACGTTTGGTTGACGTGGTGAAAAAACTGTGTTTGGGGGCAAACCTGACAGTGTTTCTAAAACGGCCTTGGCCAAATCCTTGACTTTGAATAGCAAAGAGTTCGCGGCGGGCAACGGTACTCCAAGAGTGAGGAGGTCTTTCTCTGTAAGGTGCAGTAGGGCCCAGCCAGGAAGATCAACTTGTTCGCAGATGGAATAAGGTAATTTCTGAGATTCCAGCCATTTATGAACCACAGTAGGTGACCATGTGCAAACGAGACGGGGATTAAGGTCATTTGACAATGTTTCAGTCATTGCAACAGCAAGAGGAGGAGAAACTCGGATATAGCCTGTGTGGCGCAACAGCCAACTTGTGTGCATTAGAAGCTTGCGGTCCAGCAACTTGGTAACGCCAAGACCATCAAGTATTTGGTCGGTAATTTTATTAAATTGAAGGCCATCGATTCCCTGTGCTTCAAAAGACTGCACATAAGCACTGAGGCCAATGTCACGTAAAATCATGGATATTTGTTGAGTGCTAAGTGCTGGTAGCTCCCCAACTTCTTCAAAGTTGCGTACTATCTTGGTTTTGTGTACTTGTGTAGCACGCATCAGATCTGCATTGGTCTTTAATGCTATATCTGCCTCTATCCTCATGGCCTGGCCAGCTTCGGTAATTTGAGTGCATAGATTCTCTGCAACAGACAAAGATTTCTGACAATCAGAAAGTTTCTCCTGGTCTGAAATTAATGCTTCCTGCAGCATACTTAATATTTCCTCTTTCTCGGCTAGCTGTTTCCGAAGATCTATTATCTGACCTCTTACTCGGTTAATACTTTCTCGTCTTTCTTCAATGTCACCAATCTGCTCATCAACCTCAGTAGCTCTCTTTTCTAGAGTAGACTGTGCGCGGTTTGAGGCTGCAGTGAGATGGTCGAGAGTTAGTAGGGCTGCCGTAGCTTTGGCTGTAGGACCAGTGCTGGTTGCATTAAGGAAAGAGTTCACAACTGGAGGCATTGTGAGCGTTGGTTGTAATATTGTTGTATCTGTGTTCAGTGTTTCAGTGAAGAAGTTCAGTGTAGTGGAGACGGCCTCAACAATTTCTTCCATTTTGGGTAGTACAGGGAGATTGGTTGCTTGTACTGCCACCCATGGAATGTGTTGTGGTGGAGGGGAGGGAGCACTCCGGAAGAGGCTATGTATTTCTGTGTTGGTTGAGTTGCTTAAACAATCAAGTGGTGTTTTTCCGCCGATATTCTGGTTGAAATGTAAGAGCATTGAAAGCATCCTTTGAATGATACTTTGATTCTGTAGTCACTGACACGCAGTAAAATCTGGACCATTTTCGGTAGTTCCAACTTGCATGCAATATGTAGAGGAGTCTGATAATGGTAAAAACTATGTGTCACTTATTTGATACTTACGTCTCCCTACATGGAATTAGAGGATAAAAAAAAGAATTATTCACTTACAAGCTGTGCATGTCCAGGGAAAAAAAGAGGTACAACAATTAATAAAGAAAAAATCAAATAGGTCACTTACTCCCTAAAGAGTGGTGTGAAATTGCTTGGCAACTAATGATGAACTTACGTTCTTCAAGCCAGAAAGGGAAAGGAAGAGTCCAAAAATTAAATTTGTTTTTTTAAAAAAAACAGTAAGTCCTCATTGAAGTGAGAATTACATACAATCTGGTGGAAAGTTAGAAGTTTTTATTATGTGTGGGAGTGTACCCCCTAAAAATCAATAAAGAAGGTATTATCAGATCGTACAGAAACGAGAAAAATGTCAATAAATAAAAATAATGAAGATGCTGACAGACCCTCTGAAAGATTGTGAATGAAACTTAAAGAAAACGGGACATACAATCTGAACACAATCATTGATCAAGTTGACCAATGTCAAATGAGAACAAAAAAATAGATACAAGAAGAATTACCCGCTAGGAGAGGAAAAAAGGCATATGTTAGCATTAAAGAAATAAGAAGATGGCCTTACCATCTAAGTTGCCCAATAGAACCGAAGCAAGGGGGAAAAAAAAAAAAAACCTATCAGTAAGAAAACACCTTAGATCATACATACAATCTTTTAAGGAAGCCACCAGAATGAAGAAACGAATTAGTAGAAATAATAGAAATTGATATCATACTTCCTGAGGAAAAGTTAATTTAAAAAAAAAAGGAATATTTAACTTACTCCCTAATTGGTGTAGTAGAACCAATTCCTTTAATCAGAAAACATACTATAAATCATGACATTACATACATACTTGAAAAGTGAGAAAAGAAGAAAAGGAGTTGAAAGCACACAGTCTGTTTGTTACAAATGGCAGCAAGTAGGCAAGAAGTGAGAAATTTAGGTCAAAAATCGAAGAAGGTACTTACTCCCTTAAAAAAAACCTGTTAAAAGGAGATAGATAGTGATGGCACATACAGGCTATGTGTTGGGCAGAGCAAAGAGAATAAGTTGTTTTGATAAGTTACAACAGAAAAAATTTAGTTGAGCATACTTTCTGCAGGAAAGAGAGTCAGAATACTGAAAAGACTAAAGAAGAGAATGAAATTGGCATACTATCTGAAGCAAACAGTTAAAAAACTAAAGTAAATGGGTATGGAAAGTACCTGCAGATTTGGATTTGCCCTAAACTTGAGGAGTAGTTCCACCATTTCTGGGAGATTTCGTGCTACAGCCACATGCAAATGGGTCTACTAAAATTAAAAAACCAAAAGAGTGGTTGTTGCACAGTACCGATCCGCCCTGTAATCGCCAAAGGGAGGAGAAAGAAAAAGGTGTTATTGTGGCAAAAATAAAATCAACCAAAAAAAAAAAAAAAGAAAAGCTAAAGCAGAAACGCACTCTCATGTAGTCATCAGGGTCGACGTTACGCAGCAACCACCCGGTGACCTCCGAAAGATCGTTGTTCGCCACCGCATTGCACAACAAAAATCTGTTCTTTTGAAACACCGACTCTGAGATCCCGCTCATTTTCCCCCTTCTTGTATTTTCGTTTCACTTCTCGCTCCCTACTACTCTCGTGCACACGCAGCGGTATCAGGGCCTCACCACCTCGTTGATGGTTTTTTTTGTTGTTCTTTTTTCCTCCGGGAAACACAACAAAACAATGTTTTGCTAGGAGATTAGATTAGATTAGGGCTTTAGTCCTTGGAGGCTGAGGCGTGTTCAAATGTAGTCGAGCTGTTGGATTCTGCAATAATTCTGGAGAGAGGTGATGTGGGTTTTGCCATCGTCCCCCCTGTTCCTGAGGTTGTTATGTCACTGATGAGGGCTGGGTGTTGTTGGTGTAGTGGTAGTTGGTGGTGTTCTTGCTTAGTAGAGCCAGCAGCGGCGGTGGGGCTAGACGGCAGGGGCAACTCCAGGGGCTCGCACCTGAGCAGGCTGCCGGCCGCGGCCCCCGTGGGCGCGTTGGGCGGCAGCGTCGGGCTCGCGGGCAGGTTGATGAGCGGCGGCAGGGTCACCCCGCTGTTGAAGATGAGGGACTGCGTGGTGGTGCGGGGCACCAGCGCAATCACCCCTGGGCTGTGGGCCCGCTGCGGCGGCGGGGGCGGCGGCGCCGCCGGGGTCGAAGCGGGGGGGGCCTGCTTGGTGCCGCAGCCGCCGCCCCCGCCGCCGCTGCTTTCCTCTTTGAGGGGACTGGAGTCGGGCAAGGACTTGGCGGTGGGCACGTGGATGCCGCCGGACGAAGGAGGGGGAGGCTCCATGGTCAGGCTTCCTCCCCTAATGCTCATGTTCATGGTCATGGTCATGGGGGGGAGGGCGGCGCTGTCCGGGAGCGGCAGGATTGGGGGGAATGGAGGGGAGGCTGTTGAGTTCTGCAACGGCATGAGTATCTGGGGCAAAACCGGGGAGTTGGATTGTGGGTGTATGAGCTTGGATATGGAGTTCGAAGAGACCTGCGGCGGGTTCGGCAACGGCATCGTCGGCGCCGGCGCCGGCGCTTCACTTGCAGGAGGAGCTGTGACGGCAGTAGTTTCGGGCGGGGATGCTTGCTGGCGTTTCTTGCCCCTGGGCTTCGCATCCGCCTTTTTTCTCTTCGCAGTATTTGGTTGCTGAGGGGCTGCTGCGGAACTAGCTGTCGTGTGTGATGCGGCTTGGTCGTCAACGGCCTGTGTGACATCACCCTGTGCTGCATGCTCTTCTTTGGATTCACTGCTGGTGGGCTTTCTTTTACGTGATGTAGTACTTGCAGATTTGTGAGCCCTTTCTTTCTTTTCTGGTTTTTCAGAGGGGGGAGGCTCCGCAGGTGGGTCTGGAATTTTGTCTGCAATCTCGGAAAGGAAATCAAATAAAACGTTCGTTTTCAAGCACTCTTTCCTAAAGGCATCCACAAACAAGCATTAATGATGTGTACAACATCAAATTAGCACATACAAGTGGGATGGTGCAATTGTATAGCTCTGATGACGTTGGGCTACAGCACACGCCTGCAGTACCAAATCACGTAAAAACAGTTCTACACATTTGGCTGTTGGATTTCTAGTTAGTTTGATGATAATATAAGTTGATATTTTAATCAGAAAAAGATAATCTGAAAAATGAAAAAGCACTTACACACGAGAATCGGAGTTGCTGTGGCAAGTTTCCCAACATCTTCATCAGATTGCATAATTCTCTTAATTCTCGTCTGCCCAAGAAAGATCAGAAAGAGAACGAAAATGAACATAAAAGTTCAATCCACTCGAGATATCTCGCTATTATTATCGCATATCACCACGTAAAACAACATAAACAGAGCCAAAAATACACACCGACGGAAACGCCGTCACTCGCGACTTGCGGTGGTGGACCTCGTGCTCCTGGCTCGGCGTTTGTCCCATAATTGCCGGTGCCCCAGCCCCAGTAGGAGGCGGTGGCGGCTGCGTCGTTGTAGTAGTGGTGCTAGTCGTCGTGGTGGTGCTGCTCGCGACGGCAGCCGCCGTCGCCGTAGCCTCGCCCGCCGCGTCGGCTTTCGCCCCTCGCGTCCTGCGTCCCCTCGTAGCCGTAGCACCCGAGGCCGCAGCGTCGCTTTTTGCTCCACGTCCACCTCGTCCTCTTCTCATTTTGTTTTCTGTTCGCCCGTTTTGATGTTCCTCTTAGCTTTTAAAAAAAAACAGAAAAAAAGGAAAGTTCTTTCGTTCCTTTTTGGAATTGGTTTTTGGTGGCACAAAGCTTGGAAGATGTTAGGTATCACACACTGCCGAGGAGCGGGGTCGTCTCAGTTGAGCTTTTGTTTTCTGGTCCTGTTGTTACCCTTTTTTGTGTTGTCTTTGGGGGGTTGTGGTTGGAGACCTGTGGTGGCGGGCGCGGCAACGAATTCAATCTCGTGATTGGCTGTGGTAGTATCCAGTGCGGCCAGTATGCCATTGACAGAAGTTGTTATCTCAAAGAGAACGCCGAGGGGCTCGAACCGCCATCCCACTTCGCCGTGCTCAACCCGCAGTGTGATGTTGGGGTCTCCCTGCATTTGAATTGCTGTTAGTCAAGCAACGAAAGTACCACAAACACACGGCGGCTGCAATTCTTCGGAGGTTACTTAGCAATGTGGCATGGCATATACGCATGCTTTGTACGTCACCTTTTAGCGTATGTGTGGGAGGAGGGAGTTTGTTGGCATGATGTGAGTGCCAAAGAGATACAAACCAAAGTGAATTTCGGTACGGAAGTGAGAATCGGTATTCTTAAAGTCATGCGGGTTCATATAAGTGGGGCAAAGTTGCATTGGCAGCACAGCAACCCGAGCAAATCGCACAATGTTTGCACCAATGGTTGCTTAAATACAGTTGAGTCTCATACAACAAAAGACCCCACTTAGGGGAAATGGGTTACCTGACAAAACATCCCAGAGCTCATTACCAACCAAAGTCAGTTGGGCATGTTTTACCGTTAAATCTGTTGTAATTGACCTTGGAAAAAAGGACCAAGAAAGCATTACCTGCTTGTTTCCTGCCCTCTACATGGAAACTGAGACCATGGCCAGCAATGCGATGAGATAGTTGTGCAGTAACTTTTGTTACATGACAAACTGGTGTTGGATCGAGGACGGGAGCTGCCTTCCAGCTGGTCATTGAAGGTTAGAGGCTATTAAAGATGGAACTTATACCTTGACCGCACTATTTGGAGAGCCTGTATATACAAGAAACAGGATACAGGGATAACAATGAAGAATAGCCAGCGAATTCCAACTTTGTAAACAACAAAAAGAGGCCACGCACCCCAGATGGCAAGAATTGGGAACATAAGCAACTCCCCTTTTCAGTGAATTGGTTCCGCAATACAATTATCTTTGTGATACCCAAGAACAGAACTCTTCTAAAGCTGAAACACTTCATAGTAAGTTTCGCCAGAATCATCCTATACATTCCCCACATCTTTCCGGAAAAGATTCTGCTCACCAGCCATACATAGCAACCAATTGGCTGGAATAGAGGGGCATGCTTTTCACTTACTGGGTTGAAATTAGTTGGTATAAATTTGGTGAACTCTTCCTCACTTGTAAAAAACGACCAAAGGGCGGATATAACAATAGGCATCCAAGCGCATTGTATGATTACAGTTTCCGGTGTAATCTGGTACATAAAACTTTGGATAGAAGAGACCGTTGGTATTTCACTGGGCAGTACAGTGCCAACACTATGAACGGTGTTAAATAGAAGAAGAATGAAAGGAAAAACCATATCGACAGTGTCTCACAATCGTGGTGGATTCTCCTGAAAGGTATGAAATTGAGAAGTTTCCATGTTGCCGGTGAATGTTACCCAATTAGATCCCAAATAGTTGTTCTAAATGGAGAGGACAGAAGAGTAGGAGCAAGCATCCATGTACAGCACAGCAGTAGGAAAATAGGTGTTGAAAAAATTTGTACAACCATACACACAGTCTCTATAATTCCGTAGAACATGGGAGGAGTAACTTGTTTTGGTGAAAAACAATGAAATAGAAAACTGGGATGTACAAAGCTTGATTTTTTCCCACAGAGGAGCACCGAAGGAAAGGAAAAACATTGGGATAAATACTAGAAGAGGTAAAGTCATAGATTATTTGAAGGGAGTGCTCACATAATGAAGCCACAATGAGTATAAAGATAAAACCACAGATAAGAATAAATGTCGCCACTGTAAGAGGTATCAAAGAATCCACAACTTCCCATGTGGAATTGAGTAAACTTTGATCTTGTTTGTTTAGAAAAAGAGTAAGGCAATATGGTGAAAACCAGTTATGGCTCTTAGACCTATTGGGATAGAGTTTAAAAAGTAACCTAACAGTGTGTTAATTACCATGTGAGCAGAAATTATTGAAACTCTTTTCAGGTCCAGGTATTACTTCATACAAAATCTTGTGGAAGGGCACACACATCCAACCCAGCAACTGCGTTGACAAAGGGTGAGAAGAGATTATTTTACTTGACAACTTACTTTAAGTGGCAGTAAAAGGAAATGAACAATGTGATAAATAGTTGCTTCTACAGTCCTAGAAATCTCGAAACGAAACAGGGACATTGAGAATGGGAAAGAATCTAAACCGAATTCGGTTGAAGAAAGTGTGTAGGCCTACAGTCCCACAAAAACACAAAAGGTGAACAAGAAGAGCCGAGTTTGGGGTTTGACACTACCTTGCGATACATCAGGGAGAGTGATGTTGACTTTCTGTCTATTGCAGAAAAATGGATGTGGCAAATAGAAACCATGTGAACAAGCATTTTAAGCCCGTCGAAGATAGTGAGGAATGCAAATGGCAACAAAAGAAGTGAAAGTAGGTCCAGGAGTAAAAGAAGGATTGTCCTCGTGGATGCAAGATAATACGCTCTAGTCTACACACCAAACTTCAGTTCAGAGTTGAGGGACACAAAGATACCTTGCGGTATTCAGACCAGAAATCACCAATAATTGGGAATGATGAATAATAATGGTGCACAAGAAATACAAATGTATGGGCACGAATCAAAGTGCAAATATGGATGGTGGCTAGAATCATTAACAGTGAGTATAAAACGAAGAAAAGTGCCTGCTGTTGTTGCCACGATATCAAAAATCACAAGTCCACACATTCGCGCCATGCTCCACCTAATGGCCCACAGGTTTTTATCCTTTACAGAGTCAAAGGTTAAAACGGAATCGCCGCTGGTACCTTCTTTATTTCATATACAAGGCAAGGTATTCGCCACATAGTCACCAAAACTACTAAGCCTGTTAATACAAAAGGCAAATCAATCAGCCACTGTAAGAATTCTATGCAAATAGCCTTGTGCCAGTTATCCCCACGCTCCAACTTGGAGGGTTGTTAAAAAAACAGTTGGAAAATAGGGAATTACCTTCTTGTACATCTCCCACAAGAACGGAATTCTCCACAAAGTGAGGACCATCACTAGCAACAACACAAAAACAGGAGCATCAATCAATCCAAGTGCAAAACTTTTTAGGCATGCATATCTTCTCTCTGTGGCATTTTCGTACTATTGTTTATTAAGCAGTCGAGAATTAGAGCGGGAATTGGGAATACTTCTGTCCATGAGCGATAAAGTAGAATGGGTATCCTCCAGAAACAAATCATGCCGCAAATGCAGAATGGGATGTCCACAATAAGCTGCCATAGTTGGTTGAATATCATATTTTGTTTGTTGTCTTCCAATGATGCCTTAGCACACAAGCTCAGAACAAGCGAACAGACGTAACAATCAGAACCTCTTTCAATTCCCGGTACAATGTCAAGCATCTCCAAGACATGAATACAAGTGCACAAGCTATCACTGCAGGGAAGTCCAAACAAATTTGCAAAGCTTGATACGCAATGAGTTTCTTGCGATCCCACTCGCCCATGGGCTATTTTTTCCCCTATCAGAGAATAAAAGAGAGAAAGTGGCAATACAGCTCTTAGAATGTGCTTGAGCATATAGTAACGCCATGGAGCAAGTAGAATGAATATAGTCAGCAAGAAAAATGGAAGATCAACAATGAACAGTGCAAACTGAACAAATGTGACCCAATGCCTGAGGGCCAAGTAAGGAAAGTAGGAAAAGGGAAACAAGGTAACATACCACAGAGAGAGGAATTTTGTTGACACATAAGCCTGTTGGGGCGCAGGATTTTCGTCATTATCTGGAGACTTCGGTTGTGCTTTACCAAGGTCAGGATTCAGATAAATCTTTACGTTTGTTAGAGGACAAGAAAATCAAAAATGGGAGAAGTGTGGTAGGGGAACTAACAGCTTTTAATTGCTGGTAGAGTGTTCTTGCACGCCAAATAGTGACAAACACAACAAGAGCACACAAAGCTGCTGGTACATCCACCAAGAGTAAGAAGAATTGCCTTACTATTGCACGGCGGATGTCTCCGCGGGTGTGTGCCTAAAGTGTGTTCAACATGGGTTGGGTTTCAATAGAATTACCTTGCGTAGAGCTCGAACTAAAACCATAGACCTCCACAAGGTTATCCACACAAACAACGACATAATCCAGAACGGTAAATCAAGAATGTCAACAAAGAGCATTAAAAAGTGGTGGTATATAGATTGCTTGACGGGGTTCCGTTTCTTTATTTGTGTTAGAACACAGAAAGTGCAGAAAAACTACCTTAAATATATCGTACAGAAGTAATGGAAGCCGCCAAACAGTCAAGACAATAATGACTAGACAGAAAATAGCAGGAAGATCACACAAAAAATCTAGGAAGAGAGAGATGATGTATCCTTGGTAGGAAATTGATCTCCACTGTAGATGCTGCACTGCATGTAAGAAACAGGTTAAATGCACAAGTCACTGTACATGGGGATTGCGGTTCAAAAGCCTCGCTTTGTACACAGTAAGTATCAATACCACAGTACACAATATAGTGAAGATATCGACAAGAATGAACCAACATTGCTCCAAAACCAATATTCTCCTTTCTACAGCTCTTGTTTGCTTCGTAATGTTAATGAGGAAATGGAAGAAACGTCATACATTATAGAAATATCGGATTGTATAAGTGCGGTACAAAGAGCAAAAGGCAATTATTCCAAATGGGATGCAAAGCCAATCTAAAAGAGACCGACCAAACTGGAACCAACACGTTTTGCGTTTTACTGAAAGAGTTCCAGCCTTAAAACCGTCATAAGGGGGGGCTGGGGGTAATAGTAATACCCGTGCAAATTTATGAATGATAATTCGCCATCTCCATGGGGTTGTGCAAAGAACAAATACACCCATGACCCAGAAGACGCAATCAAGTAAAACAGAAAAAGCAGAATGCATCTAGGATTGTTTACTGGGAAAAAAGATAGATATGGGCAGAGAAGATACAATGAAGCCACGTATTCCAAAATCATATGAAAAGTCATAAAATATTTTATTTGGCGGATTAAACTTGACGCCCGCTAGAGCCTTTACAGAATCAGTAATGAAGAGGACAAAAAAAGGTCTTGTACTCGGCACAGTCTTTGATAGATTCTCTGATATCTCCACACTGTAAGAGTAACAAACATGAAACAACCAAAGGTAGCCAAATCCACAAAACTCATCAACAACTCAACTGTTGTGCATTAGGTCATAGTGACAACAGCATAAGAGGTTTGACAACCAAAGATGTGGTTTCGCACAGAAATAGTATGAAGGTGAGCTTTGCGGAAAGGGATCAAGGATAAGACAAATGGGATCCTTTTAATTGTTGGGGTCATAGAACAGAGGTTGGTGTTGAACCTCACGATGAGCAACATCTCTGCTATCACACACACAAAAGCAAGAAGGTCAAGCTGGGAATCCAACACTGCAAAAAAGTATTTGTCCGCATTATCCCTTGAGGTAATTTAAGAAGAAACTGATTGGATAGTGACATACCAGCGCAACTTCCTCTTTTTCATCCAATAAAGGCCATAGAGCATGGCACCTGGTGTTAAAGTCACTAAGCAGCAAGAAAGCAAGGCACGTTACCTGCAGTTGCGAAAAAACACAACACAGCAGCAATAATAGATGACATTGCGTAATTGACAGCGTAGCATACACTCAATACCTGGCATGCCAGGAGCGGAATTGCGAGTGTGGCCAGTAACCATCGCAATGGGAACATCAAGGCGTGTTTGATGTACTCGCCTGAATCCTCCTCGAATACGCGATGACATACGAGACCCTACGTTATGAGCTCATTTTAAGAAAAAAAAAAAGTTACGGTCCACCGCGTCTTGGACTGAGAAAAACAAACCTTTGTGAGGCGATAGTAGCAATAAAAGGGTAGATCTAACAGGAAACAAACAGCACCGACACACCACCCCAACGCCACCAAGGCGTGCACGACAAGGGGCGTTTCACCCGGCATTCGGTTAAAATAATTTTCTTCTCATTTGTGGCATTTCGTCCTCCCAGGAGTGTCTGGTAATGGGACACGCTGACTCACTCACGGAGCTCACACAGCGTTACGCGGTACATGACACTTTTTGCCTGACATACCTGACAAGTGTACCCCTTCAGGAGCAGTAGATAAAAACCGAACAACAAAAAAAAAAAAACACTGAGCTCGAGACATGGCAACGGACGTTTTTTCCGGTGTGAGGAACGAGTGCGCTAAGAGCAAGAAGAGTTGTATGATTGACTACGAAAATCAGTCCAACAGGAAAATCGTGCGGAGGTGAAGGCGGATTTTTTTTTCTTTTTTCCCAAATATGCATTTCTCAATGGTTATCAGGTACATCGATCTTCCTGGTGGAATGTGGGTGTCCGAGCCTGCCGCTGCTATTCCCCCTTCAAATGTTGCTTCTTCTTTTTTTTTTTTTTTCCCCCTTTTAGTTGCTCATACATATTTACAGAGTGTTGTTGTTGCTGCACGTGCACGCAGTATTGGTGGTGTAAAGGGCTCGTTCTCCTATGCGCAGGATGGAGACAACATGCGAACGTATGCTCTTAATTTTATCTTCCCAACAACAAAACTCCTTTTCATAAATACTCTGTTTTTTCCCCTTCATAGGTCACCCCTGATTCAAAACTACTCTCACAACCTTTATTACATCTAACTCTAACTCTCCCCCTTGTCCTCCCCACAGATATGTTGTAACCTTTGACTGTGCGGCCCCAACACCCGAGGGCAAAGTCACCGTTGCTAGTGCTGCCTCTGCGCCTGGTGCAAAAGACCCCCTCAAGATAACCTTGGCGTCCACCGAATTCACTGACACACAAATCATTGCCAAAGTGGTGATCACAAACAATTAAACCTGGACAAATTCTCAATGCACAACATTAACAACAAGTTACAAAAGCCACTCTTCTTTTCTTAGCGTTACCATAAAGCCAGGGTTTCAAAAAAGAAAAAGACACAAAGTGAAACGGGTTGGGGTAGCAAGCGAATTTGATTTGTATTTGCCACTGAACGCGCCAAAAACACGGCCTGACCCTTTGCAATGCCACCCACAATTGCGCATTTTGTGCGAGGGTGGAGCTTTTAAGTGGCCTGGAAGGGAGAAAAAACGACTAGAAAATGTGCATTCTGAGGCTTGGCTGGATTACTGTATTGGCTGTGTGTATTACATGCACTTTGTTTACAACAAAGCCAATAATGTTGTATGCCAGGTCATGGTGTTTCATTATCATCAGACCCTTGCTGAATGCCCTTATTTTGTTCAGACTTATAATCAATCGTTCTCTGCCTTAAAACTACAAACCATAACAGCAAGTGTTGACAAGGTAAATGCTCTTTTACTCTCTTTTTTTCTTTTCGCTCTTCCTGCTGAACACTTGTTTTCTTTAAGGGAGTTGTGGCTATTAGTTTGAATGAAAATGGCAATGCAAGTTTCGTCACCGTTGCAACTACAGTGGCTGCTTCTACATCACAACTACTTGAGGCTCGTTTGTATCAGGCTACATTGAGTAGTGATGAGACCACTCTGTCAATATCATCTGTGTGCAATTTTCCCTACTGCGCCTATATTCACGATAGTAAGTGTGCAACCGAAGCAAATTCTACCCAGTGCGTTCTGGAAAGGAAACAAGTTTGCTTTTCTGAGGCTGGGAGACTGAGCCCTGGATTTCTTGCATTTGCACTGAGTGCACTTGTTATTCTCGCTGTAAATCTTTTCTTGTCACTAAACGGTTCGAGTAATCTCCATAGGCAACCAGACAAAGTACAACAACTTGTGCTGTTTCTCTCATGGTACTTTTGGCTGGCAGGTAAGTGCTACTTCTGTACTTTTTCCTTAGCGAGTTGTAGACCCTTCTTTTCGTTTGCGCAAGAGCAGGCCTGTGAAGAGTCCACCGTTTGGATTATATTGCCTCAGATGTGGAGCGGTAACCTTCGTATTGATACAGGTACGAATGAAATACAACAAAAATATCTCGCTCAGAGCATTTATCAGGCGATGCCGCTATTGCCTTGAACAGCCCTCTTTCAGTTAACGAGCTCCATGTATCTTCTGACAAGGGTGCAATAGCTGGCTCATGGGAATCTACTGTGCAGGCTAGCCAACTTGAACTGTGGTGCGGCTCAGGGACTGCTTACATATCAAGTTCGCCTTCACTCCCGGTGCAGTTTGTACCAACCCCAATACCAGGAACGACACTTATAGGGGACGAACCAAAGTTTTCGGCAAGTACAGTAGATGGCTATGTGACTTTCAGTGAAATTACTGTCCCTGGGAATGTCCCCACCGAAATCACAATTGATGCTTGTGAAGGAAGAGTGGAAGGTTGTCCAGTTGGCTTCGACGCAAATGTTGCCTTGCTAATTATTTGCAGTTGCTCACTTGCGCGGATTCAATGGAGTATTCAACACTTCCGCACTGAATGAAACAGGAATAGCCATTACCGGTAACCCAGTGAAGGTCGAGAAGAGGTCATGGGAATCACCATGGACACTGGTTTTACTTTCAACACCAACAAGCAAAAGACTCACACAATACAGGGTGGAACAATAGGAAAGGGAACAGGGGGAGACACTTTGTCTGTGTACACACAAATGGGTAATGTGGTAATCTTCAATGATGCATAAGAAACACTTTGTGCTATTTCTATTTACTTTGTTTCTTTTCACGTCCTATCTCCCGAAGTTTTTGTACATGGGGCAACCATCCAGAGGCTTTAGTCGTAGTCCCAATCATAGAAGATAAGGAAAGGTACTCCCTCATAGACTGAAGCCAATACTTCCAGAACGGATACAACCAGAGCAAAAACAGTGATGAAAGTGCGGTTTGGGGGATACCTCCTCCTCACAGCCTCAGAAAGTAGCCCCATTGCCACAATGCTGAGTGGCATTTCCAATCCCCAGATAAGTATGGCTACCAGTAGGCGGGAGCCTGAGCTGCATGCTCCCCAGATAGTAAATGCGATAAGCATTACACCAGTAGCGATGTCAAATACCATGCCTACTACAAATATGGCAAGGGAGTTTCCTCCTTGGTTGGGGTTTTGTATGTATTTCTCTATCTGTTTGTAGAAGGTTGGGTAATGGAAAAAAAAGAATGCGAAAAAGCTAAAAAGTACCTCTGGGAGTTGGATCATCTCTGTGCCACTTAGCCTGTTCAATGCCCGTAGAACTCGTATAATGTAAATCACACTCAAAACGAGGTAGACTATTTGAAATAGGGCAATGAAGCCATAGATGAATGCCCAAATTCGGACATAGTCATCTTCAGTATTGCCATTAATGTTGCGGTCACCCAAAAAGGCCATCATAATGAAACCAGCCATTAAAAAAAATGGACCCAGAATGGCAAAAGCCAAAATGCTGTCTGCAACAGAGGGAAAAACCGGTTACAAAACAGGAGGAAGGAGGGGTAGGGTACTTGCAAATTCAGTATTATTCTTTGTCAAGAAAGGATACTGAAAATGAAAGTAAAATAGATAACATCCAACGACAAGGGTGATAAACGATGCGGGAGCCACGACCCAGTACAGAAGGGATACCAACTGTTCTTTCGCCCCAGAAGACATATTTAGAAGTTTTCACACATTAAATAGCATTACTTACTCCAAAGAACACGTTTACAGCTAGTAAAACAGCCAGAAGTCGGTAATAAAAGGAGTGCTTTATAGAGCTCAAAGTTTGCACTTTTCTTGACGCAGTATACCCACTGTTTTTGTTGTTAAAGTTTTTGCGTAAAAACTTGGCCTGGCAATGGGTACAAAAAATGCAGCAACAGCGATAAATTACAGAATAAAGAATAACGAAAACAAACCTCTCAATAAACTGCTGAACAGTGCAGTACTTTGGAGCAGCAAAAGCCACTCCGGGCTTCCGCGAAGCCAGCAAATAACACCCCAACGAGAACCCGGCCCTGGTCACGCCCACGCCCCCGTATCCGCCCCTCTCCACCATTCCCATAAGTGCGTGCGTGACCGCCTCCCCCTCGCCGTACCTCAGCCACGCCCCCTCGGCCGCCGCCGCGTCGGCCACCTCCTCGGGGCCCCCTCCGCCCCCGACTTTGCCGAGGGTGTCGAACACCACGTCGCACGTGCCGCGGAACTCGGCGGGCACGATCGACCCAGGGCCTGACGTCACGTTTGCAGTTGCAGCAGGTGACGTAGCCGCCGCGGGGTCAACAGACCCCACGACGTCAACTGCAGTTGCATTCACAGTGTAGGTGCCTGTTTCCTCTTTTGCGCTCTCCATCTCGACTACGTTCGACGGGTTGGTTGCGTCGTAAGCCATTTCGTTTTCGGTTGCCGTTAAACGTGTGTTTGCTCCCTCTTCTTATTCTTATTCTTTTTGGTTCGTTTTATTGCTCTTTTGGTTGAAGGACGCGTTCATAAGGTTTGATTGGAGAGTGATTTCGAGGAAGAGAGCAATCATTCTATTGTTTTGGGGTCTCTTTAGCGCGAATTGAGAATGCCGTCGATTTTGAGTATCATGACCACGGTTTCAGTTGCTAGCTGTGTTGCACTTGAGAATACAAGGAGAGGCCCAACAACTTTCTTCTCCAGCATGTCACTGATTTTTCCTTGTGTGTGGGTGGCCTGGGTTTGGTTTTAGTTAGGGCAAGTTTGGTTTTCTTTGTTTTGGTGAAAGTACAGGAAGAGTGGAGTTTACATACTTTTCTCATGTTAATGCCGGCGTTTTTGTTTCCTGAAATGTGTGCATTTCTGAGTTCGGTTACCACTTGAACAGGATTCAACCCAGCGTTCTCTGCCAGTGTGTAAGGTATTACTTCAAATGCCTCACCAAAGGCACGGACACAATAGCTCTGTCAATTGTTAGTGCGGGGAAAGTGACATGCTCAGGAAAAACCTCAACGCCAGTCAGTGTCTTGGCGTATTCGCGGAGTTGCAAACTTACTTCCATCTCAGGTGCACCACCTCCAGGGCACAAAAACCTGTGGTGATGAGAAAACGTTTATGCGTGCATAAACATACTTCACCCTAACAAGAGACCTCACAACGCACAAAGCATCGTGTAGTGATCGTTCGGCCTCATCAACAATAAGGCGATTAGCACCACGAACCAGAATGCTGACCGTCTTAACTGTTGGAGCAACACCTGTTACTTTCACAATCTTGCTGTCCTCGCTAATTGCAACTTCCTCAACTAGCTCTGCTCGGCCAAGTTTTTCAGGTGAGAACCCTTCAATACTGGCTATTGGTTGACACCCAACGGTCTATTGGATCATAAATTAGAACTTAAAACAAAGAGGAAATGAACGACCTTGCAGATAAACTCGATATCATCCCGCTCAATGTCGTGCACAACCAGAATATGGTATTTGGCAAGGTAATGGAGGGCCAAATCGCTGAGGGCATCACGCAAAATGGATTTCTGCACCAGTAATACGTTGCAGCCTGTCTTGGCAATTCTTTTGCAGAGATTCAGAATGTATACTCTCTCCTGTGCAATTATGGCATCCATTTGGGTGTAGTCTGCAACGGACACTTTATTGTCCATCTACTCCAGTTATTGCCGAGAAAATAATTTCTTCTAGACATACGTTCGTTTTTGGGGCAGACAGGCAAAATTGCATGAGGCCAATTTTTGCATTTGCGACTCTAGTTGGCCCACCCGCATTGTGTGCAATCTTTTGCGAAAAAACAAGGCCATCAACAAGTTCGGTGTCGTCAATTGTCCCTCCAACTTTCTTAGTTATCCTTTAGAAGAATTAAAACAGTTACACAGAACGGAATTGGGAAGGGAAACCTTATGTCATGCATGTTAACGTTGGTTGCAGTCTTATCAACTACTTTGAGAATTGCGTTTACTGCAATTGGAGCAAGTAAGGAAGAGTACTGCGATACAAGCTAAATATTTTGAACTCGTTAGGGAATCCGTTTATTGACGTTTATTCTGTCCTTTAAACATGAGGAAAAGAGTAAGGCACCTTTGAATTGAGTGATGTCACGGCACTCTTTAGCAAGGTATCCCTGTCTGCTAACTCAATTGGTATTGCCATCCCTCTTAACACCTCTTGGGCCTTGGCGCAGCCCTTTAGAAACCCCCTAGCAATAACACTGGGATGAATATTTTTCCCCATTAGAGTCGAGACATGGCCCAACATCGAGCCAGCCAGGACAACAACAGACGTGGTACCATCTCCAGCCTCAATGTCTTGTGCCTTACCGAGTTCCGCCATCTGAAAAGATCATGAGTTCTTCCACTATTGAGTAATTTCTGGAGTTGTAACCCACCATTCTTGCTGTGGGGTGCAGCAAGTGAAGTTGTTGCAAAATTGTAGCGCCATCATTCGTGATTACAGTGTCCCCATTCGGTGCAGAAATCTTCAAGTGTGAGGATATAACAGAAGTGCCTCCAAAAAGAACAAGTACTAGCAACACCCAAAAGGGGAAACTTACCATTTTGTCCATCCCCTTGGGCCCCAAACTGGTCCGAATTGTGTCAGCAACACCTTCCATTGCATTAATTTTGTTGTTTTTTTTGCTTTGGCTGTGATTTGGTTTTGTTTGGGAGTGGTGGCACCACACAACTTGGTCCCTTTTGGTGTTTGGCAGATTGATGATTGCGTTTTTGAATTGTGGGTGGGCGGGTGGTTGGGTTGGTTGGTTCGGTGCTTCGTTACGTACCCTTCGCAGCTACGATGTTGGCCTCCCTCACGTTCCTCTCAGTGTCCCTCTCCTCCTTACGATCGGGCGCCCCGCCGCCGGGCGTCACCATCATCGGCACGAAACCGCCGCCTCGTGGTCCGGACTGGGGCGCCGCAGTTGCCGCGGCTGACGATGATGACGTGGTCGCAGTTGCTGCGGCTGACGATGACCCTGTAGATGTTGCCATTACCACCTCGCTGGTCGCGATTTGTTCCTTCTTTCGTCCGGTTATTTTTTTCCCCTTGGCTGTTCTGAAATGCAGTTGCTATTCCTATCAGATTGATTGGTGCCTCAGTCTGCCATGGGAAGGCGGAACGGTTCCGGTACGTGGAAGTGTCACACAGACCGAACATAATAAAAGAGAATTCTCCACACGCCTCTTCACGACCTCCGCACAAGTGGTTTGTTTTGGATTTGGCTTTAGGATGGGAGTATCTGGTCTGGCTGTTGAATGTCTATAAAACGGAAAGCAATTTGACAAAACCAGGGTGGAGAAGAGCTGGATTGCCGAGATATTCTCCCTAAATTGCTGTGGTCCGGTCACAATTTCAAGCTTGCTCACTCCCATGTACACATATTCCTTGACACCCAAAAAAACCATATATGTTGCCACTGGTATACAGTTTTAATTCGAGAATTCTTGGGTAGTATTGATACCTTAGACATATCCTCATCATCCACCAAAACTTTGATCATTTTTTTGGAACTTATTTCTTGCAAGATCAGACCAATTCACACTGCTGTTAATCAAGGCATACTTGATGTAATGAGCCAGGAATGATTTTAAGTGTCCATAAACAAACCTTCCAGGTTGAATTGGAGCGTCCCGCATGGTACCTAAGAAAAATTAAGTGATTGCAGCTGGACTTTGAGATAGCATTGATAAAGAAATTTCTTCCACGGTTGGGTACAAATCCAAATATCCTGCAGTTATTCAGGGCTTGTGAAAAAAGAAATGAAATACCAACAATATGAAAAAAGTGGGGGCCGTTAAATTTACGCCATGCAGTTTTACAGGGGAGTAATCCGCCACGCTTGGCCATTGTTTCCGCTAACTCCTTTTGATTTATAATTACATCAAGAATCATAGGAGTGGTTTCTGTTGATTCTTCATGTTCCCAGAGGCACTTGACATTTGGATCCGCTCCCCCCACTTCGTATCTGTCAGCACCTTGACAAATTTCCAGTCACCAGTTCTGATCCACGCAGAGTTTGGAGCAAGTTAGCAATTCCAGCCACGTACGTGGCTCATCACACGAAGACAGAATCATGTCAGCTGAAGTACGGTGTAGTTCTTCCCCGAAACCCGGCATACACACAGTGGGTCAGCGCAACAGGCACTGAGCCACCCCAGTGGGCCTCTCACGCCTCTCATACACGGAATTCGCCAATGGCTAAGTAAAAGCACAAGCCAGGCCAAGCTGATTCCCATGGTTCCAAAACGGCGTTCGTTTCCAGAGCCGCGCAAGCGAAAACCACGTTGAATCGCACTGACACCGAGAACCCGCCGGGGGCGTGTAGCTCTGTCTCGCTCCCCGCCTACGGGTACCGACGCGACCAGCTTCGCTGTGCTTGGCCCTTGACGTCAGCAGGATACTGGTTTTTGGTATTGCTCACCGATGCGACGTCGTCTGCGTGGAGCCGCAGAGGGGGTTGTGGTGGTGCTACATATCTGGATCAGTGGGCAGTGATTTTTTTCCCTATCAAAAAGTGTATCATCACCGCCCAAAATCACTGCCCGGGCGGTGATTTTGGGCGGTGATGATACACTTTTTGCAGTCAAATCGGATCACCGCCCCGGGCGGTGGTCAAGCACATAAGCCAGTCAGTAAAATCACCGCCCTGGGTTTAACCAAAAGAAAAAACTTTTTTTTAGGTTGTTCTTAATCTAACTCAATATTTAACAGTGCTGAGGGGTTAAGCTTTGGGCTAAACAAGGAGTACAAAGCAAACATGTTGTTCCTTGTG